>JABUQX010047168.1:12500-28897 GCA_015478945.1 Trachelipus rathkii
AACCATCTCAACGTATTTTCATTTATTCTCTCATTTACCCCTTTCTTCACCACATAACTCTCTAATACGCTCATTCCTTATTTTATCAATTCATCTCACACCCAACAAGCCACTAAGATTGTCCGTCTGAATACATTGTACTTTAGATCTATACCTCTTATTCCAGACCATAGTCTCACTACTATACATTAACACAGGTAACAACATACCCTCATGTAAGACCCTAGCGCACTCAAGACTGTCCCTTTACATCCACCTACGATTTAATTGAACCAGCCACTTTCCTGCCGTTCACAACTTTATTACTACACTCTGCATCATCTTTTCCCTTTTCATTCAGCATATATCCTAAATATTTAAACTCAGACACTTTTCCAGCTGCTCACCATCTAACATAACTTCACACCGTGGACTGTCCTCACTTACAATCTTAACTTAGAATTCTTAAATTAGAATTCTTAACGTACCTAAGGTTAATATCCTCTCCTTATTCAAATGATGTGGTACTCAATGAAAGGGATTGGGTTTTCGATGATATTTCGGTGATATTGATGATAGATGGATGATACAATTTCTTATTTGTATACTTAATTCTTCTTATGTTTTTCTTATTTCTTCTGGTTGCACAACCTATTTTTACTGTTGTTTTTAGTTGTTTTTTCTACTTTCTTTATTATATCTTCTTACTGTCTATTCTTTGTAAATTTTCTTTTTTTTCATATTATTCCATGGTGTATTTCCCATTTTCTATTTTTATTCAGTAATCAAGTTTATATAAAAAAAATCAGAATTATAAAGGCGTTATATTTAAAGCCTGCGACTCTTACTTTTACATTAATTTTACATATATGATTTTATATCTTATTTTAATCAGTTATTTCTGAAACAAGATAATATATTCCTTAGTATTATTATTAAACATTAAATATACTATCCACTACGACGGTACATATACTTTTCTTTTACCTAACTACAGGCAAAAAAATAAATATATCAATTATTATTGTTATTATTATTATTATTATTATTATTATTATTATTATTATTATTATTATTATTATTATTATTATTATTATTATTATTATTATTATATTATATAGAAATAAGAAACAAAACCAAGATGTTAATAAATAACAGGAAAACTTTCTATGTATTAATGGGTTTCTTAATATATTTATAAATTTAAATAATAATGAAGTGAACACAATTTAATTCTTCCTTGTTATAAATTTGTTAAATTAATTAAAATAATAGATTTACTTTTTCAATTAATCGTCATCTCATCGTCAAAATTTATTATAATCGTCATCGTCAAAAATTCTTAATCGTCTCATCACTAATCATAGATAATATATATATATATCATATAATATATAATAATATATATATATATATATAATATATATTATATATATATAATAATATATATATATATTTTATATATAATATATATATATATATAATATATACATCACCCACCCCAGTGGGTTAAGTGTATCATGCATGGAAACAGAAACAGTAAATAGAAGAATAATGACGCAAGTCGAAAAGAAAGCCAGACTTACCTCCCCCTTTATACCCTTTAGTAGAACTCGCTGCAGTCAGAAAAATCTACAATTAGATTCATGAGACACGCAAACCCTCACTATGGATCTCGTCAACTGTAGGATTCTCCTTGGCCCAGTTGGCCACAACCATACCCCCCCCCCCCACAAAACCCCATTCACCCCTATTGTGCACCTTTCTTCTCGCCTCTGCCAAACTCACCATTCTCTCCTCCAAGCATTCCTTCGCTGGCTCAATCAACTTTTTCTTTTTTCTTTGGTCTCCCAGCTGGTCGATTCCCAGATACTCAAAACTATACACCCGCTTAACCAGCCGACTATCATCCATCCTTACCACATGACCAACCCATCTCAATATACTTTCATTTTTTCTCTCATTTACCCTTTCTTCACCACAACAACTCTCTAATACGTTCATTCCGCATTTTATTAATTCTTCTCACACCTAAACACCCCCTAAGATTGTCCATCTGAACACATTGTACTTTAGATTTATATCTTATTCCAGACCATAGTTTCACTACTATACATTAACACAGGTAACAGCATACCCTATTTTAAGACCCTAGCACACTCATGACTTAGTCCCTTTACATTCACCAAGGATTTAATTGCTCCAGCCACCTTCCTACCATTCACAACTTTCCAACTACACTCTGCATCAATCCGTTCTCTTTTCATCTAAATATTATCCTACAATCATTTAAACTCCACACACTTGTTCCAGTTGCCCCACTAAATCCAACTACTTCACAGCCGAGTGCTGTCCTCACTCCAACCATAACCTTACTCTTATCTACGTTTACTTTCAAACCCCTCCTTTTACACACCCTGCCAAACCCCTCTACCAATTCTCTCACACTCCACAAAACCAAATCATCCGCATATAATAGGTAGGGCACCCTCCACTCATCTCCATTCTCTATCATTCTAACACCTCCCCTGCCACCCTCACCTCTAATTCTTTTATAACCCCATCCATATACAAATTGAACAACCAAGGAGACATAACACAACCCTGTCTCACTCCGCTATTAATCCTAAACCATCACCATTGACACTATTTATTCTTACACACTCCTACTATCGTCATACATACTTTTGATTCCATTCCAGAAGACCTACCACCCAACACCATATATCACCTAACACATTGCCAATAGAGCTTCCCATTAACCTATCATACGCCTGTTGAAAATTCATTAAAAAAAATATTCTTCTTCTCTTATTTTCTCAATCATTTGTTTCAATGTAAAGAATTGATTTGATATACGGTATATATATATTATATATATAATATTAACTATATATATATATATATATATATATATAATATATTTATATAATATATATAATATCAATTAATATATATATATAATAAAAGGGTAAGCACCCCGACGACCGAGGTTTCTGGGATAGCTGCTGCTCAGAGAGAAAATGAAAAATACGAAGAAATGAAAGCTTTGAAACAAAAAGAAGAAGAAGAAAATAGAAGAAAAATTGAAGAAAGAGGAAGATTAGCAATTAAAAGAGAAAAGGCGAAAGAGATGTATTCAGACCTCATGAAGGAGTTAAATGATGCTGAAGAAAATCAGGAATTATCTGATTATTTGAAAGGGGATGATAATTTGGTAAGTAGAAAAAAACATTTTTTCCCCAAATTGATTAAGTTTTTGTATTTTATTGCGTAATTGTGTTTAGTACTGAATTTTTAGTGTATCCGCATCATAACTTGGCATAGCATATATCTGAATTTGCGTCTCGTAAATTTTCTTTTTATATATCATATCTTTAAATTGTGCAGCTTGAGTTTTTTTTAGTATCTTTTGAGAGTTTTTTTTAATTAAATCATTTATTTATTTATTTATTTATTAATTAATTTTTTAGGATTCTTTAGCAATTGAAAATTATCTTAGGAGAGAGCGTGAAGCAGCAGCATCAGCAGCTGAGGAGAAAGCAAAAAGACTTTTAACAGAAGATCTTGATACCATCCCTGTTAAATTAGGTAAAGTTTTTTCTCTCATTTCCATTAATTTATGGCTTTCTTTATCTTCCCTCTGTTTCCCACAAGGTGTAGGGTAGGGTGCGTAACATGCACGGAAATAGGATAGTTAAATAGAAGAACATTACGTAAGTCAAAAAGAAAGCCCCTCTCCCCTTCCATCCTCTTAAGTGAGAGGTCGTCTCAGCCAGAAAAATCCACCCTAGGGCTTAACGAGACCGCGACGGACCCTCACTGTGGTATCTCGTCAATGTGGGGTTCATCCCCTAGGCCAGGCCCACAACCATACCCCCTCTCAAATACCCCCCACCATTCACTCCTATTATGCACCTTATACTTTCAAACTCTTCAGATTTGCCACACCAAACCAAATCATCTGCTTAAAATAAGCAGGGCAGCCTTCATTCTCTTCCATTCTCCATCATTCTAACACCTTCCCCTATCTCTAATTCTTTCATCACCACATCCACATACAAATTAAATAACGAAGGAGACATAACACATCTTTATCTCTGTCCACTATCAATATTAAACAATTCACTTTCAGCTCAATTTATTCCTACACACCCTTCACTATCGTCATACAAACTTTTGATTCCATTTAGAAGCCTACTATCAACACCATGTATCACTAACACTCGCCACAGAGCCTCCATATTAATCCTGTCATACGATTGTTGCAAGTCCATAAAACATAAATACAATTATTATTATTCTCTCTCATTTTCTCAGTTATTTGTTTCAATGTGAAAATTTGATTTACACATCCTCCACCTCTTCTAAATTCACCTTGTTCTTCGCCAATCAGTCCCTCAGTCACTCGACGCACTTCTTCAACCAAAATACAGGCATATATCTTTCCTACAGCACTCAATAAACTATTTCCCCTATAATTCCTACAGTTCCCTTTATCTCCCTTACCTTATATAAGGGTACTATTCACTGCTCTCTCCAACCCTCGGAAACTATACCCTCCAAAACGCTTTATTACACAATTTCCAAATCCAATCAATCACCATCTCGCTTCCTTTCTTGATCATTTCACCTGTAATTTCATTTATACTTGCAGACTTTACCTTTCTCAATTTCATCACTCTACCCTTACATCTCACTCCTTGCTAATGACCCTGGTTCCCCAAAATACCTATCCTTCTTGTGCACCATCAAACCACACACATTCACTATCACTCTTCATTACTGTTAATATTATTCAGAATTCTCGAATGCTCTTTCCACACTCCCTCACATCCATTTCATCAGTTACAAAAGCACCATCCCTATTCATTATTCTAAGCAAGTTCCCTTATTCTCATTCTTAACCTTTCGCGCTTCTTCCAGAAGAGCTTCCTATTCCCTTGTACAGTTCCTAATTCATCCTCCTTCCAACTGTTCATTTTACCGCTTCTTTTCTCATACGTATGCACCTTTTAGTATTCTTTTTTCCTCCTTACATAATTCCAAACATCTTTCTTTTGAAACCTTCATCATTGGCTTTTGGACACTAACCACGCTTCTTTTTTACTTTTAACCTTTGCATCACCTCTTCATCCACCACTCACTGTTAACATTCTACTTCCTACACTTTAGCACATCCACATAATTACTTGCACGCTAACAACTGCTTCCTTTCATTGTTCACAATTTGTTTCAGTTTCAACTTGTTCACAATCATGATTTACTTGCGCAGTGCTCTTAGATAGGTAATCCCTATTACTTGTTCACTTAACTTCTCACTCTTAATTCTACCCACTTCCTTCCGTAACACCTTCCTTTCGATTCAAGCCCCCACTAACTTAATTTTAATTATAGATCTCATGATCCGTTAATCCCATTCCTAATCCCCTCATGATTTAACATCCCAACACTTACTTCAACATCTCTTTCTTCACCAACACAAAAATCAAATCATACTTTTCACTTCGATAACATTTCTACCTACACCAACTGTATACTTATGGATACTCTTGTGTTAAAAAAAATGTATTACTTAACACACACACCTCTCTCCCTCACAGAAATCAGTCACCTTCCTACATTCTCATCTATTTTCTCCCGGACACCCAAAACCACTTTATATACCATCCCTTTTCTGATCACCTATCCAACGATTTAGGTCCCCCAGCACAATCGATCTGAAGCTCCTACTCACCAATCCAAACATTCATTCAGAATCAATCCCAAGAAAAGTACCCATACTCTTCTTCAAAACCACTATTCCCTCAGATAGGACATCAACGTCACAATCCACATACCATTGACCTTTTTCAAACTTAAATTTAAACATTAGAATTCTAGTACTCACACGCACAAAGTCTACCATAGCCCTGCTACCACAAGTCACTCATCAAAATGGCCAACTCCTTCCCTCCCCTCTCATCCTTTCCACACAACACACACACGATTTCACATCACACCACCATTTTCACCGTTTCCTTTTCATCTTTGTTTCAGTCACAGGAAGCAAATCAAATTTGCCCTTTCTAAATACATCCATCACCTCATCTTCTACATCTCCCTCACATATATATTCCTTGACAGTCCATGTACCATACGATTCAAATACAATTCTCCGAAAAGATAGAAGGACGTTTACGCGATCACGACCTTCTCCGAGGCCTGCATTAGCATTCCAGGCAAGAGATAAGTGAGTGGCACGCCAAACCCAACATACCACCGTCCTTTAGATCCCTTCTACGACACATAGGTATACGATGTGGGAATTCTATTGCTCCCCCACAAAATAGGATATAAGTTAGTAGGAGATGTCTGTAAGATAGTTGTCTTACAGATCAGATGGATAGTGAGACGTAGTATGTGTATATAGTGTGTGGATAAATGACGGTCAGTAAATTTATCTGAGGATGAGTGTGCTTAAAGACTATGGAACGTAAAATGACCAAAAGCACCCATTAAAATGGAGAATTTCATCGTTTCAATGCGTATACACTCCCTCTTTATATATATATATATATATATATTTATTATATATATATATATATATATATATATATATATAATATATTAAAAATTATATATATATATATATTATATTATAATATTATATATATATATATGAAACTTTTTCCAAAATAACAATGATCAATGATCAATAAAAATATTTATAATCGACGTTTCTGGGAAATATACTACTTCCCTCATCAGGACATCAACTTTTTTTTTTACTCTTTATTAAACTTTAGCAAAAAATTAAAATATCTATTAGATAAACAAATTATCTGAAACAAGGAAATGATATCAATTAAATACACTGTTTTAAGTTATGAAAGTTGCAGTTGATAAGGACCACTATCACTGTTGAGAGAAGGTTTGAGACTGGCAATATGGAGTGATTCCAGAATTTTTAAATCAAGGAATTGGTTGGTTTGAGTTAGTATAGTGAAATATTGTTTATTTATAGATTTATAGGTGATTTTTATTGTGGCTATGGTTTCTAATACTAGATACGGAAGGGTTGGTGAAAAGTGAACCCGTTCTAGCCGAGCAGCCTCTATGCTCGTCCATCCTGACGGTGAGTTGGCGTTGGATACTGCCAACGTATGTGTCTTGACAGTCACCACATGAATATTTATAAACGACGGACGAACGCAGAGGAGCAGGCAGGGAATCTTAATGGTTTAGAAGGGAACCTATGGAACAGTTGGGTGTAAAAAGAAAAATAAGTTTTAGGTGAGGGTAAGAGTTGGATAAAAGTTTTGTAAGTTCCTGTTTAATTTTAGTGTAATGGTGATCGTAGAAGGGTATTTTAATATAAAAAGGTTGTTTGGAAGGTAGCATAAGGGTTTTTTTGTGTGAATTTTTATTAAGGAATATATTAAAAGGAGGGGTTAAATTAGTTGAAATGTTTAATTATGAAAGAAAGTTCTGTATGAAGTTCTAAATAACCGGAAGTTATATGATAAGCTCTATATTGAAGTGGCTTGCTTTTACCACTCTCAAAAAATACTTTAATAAGTTGGTTAACTGAATTATGAGAATAAGTTTAGTTTAACAATTCATTTTTTAGCCTTAATACAAATAAATATTAGTTCATTATATGTATAGATATCAAAATTTTGATGATGAGTTCAATGATGTTTTCTTAAGGATGCTGAATTATAAGAAGATCTTCAAACCAATTTTATTCAGCTCTAAAAATAGATTTATAAAACGAACCTGCGGAACATACCAGTGTTAGTATAAATAATAATAATAATAATAATAATAATAATAATAATAATAATAATAATAATAATAACAATAATAATGATGATAATAATAATAATAATAATAATAATAATAATAATAATAATAATAATAATAATAACAATAAATGATAATAATATAAAAATTAATTAAAAATATATTTGAAAAATTATTATAATTATATTTTCCCATTTTAGCCTCGAATAAAAAAGAACATTTATGATATTAAGGGAACTTAATTGATTAAGAAAGTTTGTTTTTTTTCTATTAAATGCTACAAATAAAATAATTGTTTATTTTTATCTGAAACGAGGAAATTATTTATGAAAATAAATGTTAAAAAATATATATACAAAATAAATGTTAAAAAATGGCAAAAGTAGGGTCACTACAGATACCTTCCCTCTCAAGAAGACTGGAAACGTACCGGTTTTAATAGCGGACGCCCAAATCGCGAGGTAGAAGGAACTATAGCAGGCGAAGCATGAGATATTAGAGAAGGAGAAGGAGAAGAAACAGATACAGAAGAGGAAACTTCACAAGAGGGAACGTCAGGAGGAAAAGGTAAAATGTCAGAAGGTAAAACAAAATCAAGGATAGGAGGTGAAGTCGGAGGAAGAAAAGACAAGGAAGGCATATGATAGGAAACAGAAGAAGAAGTAGTGGCGGTAATAGAAGGACTAGTAGAAGTAACAGAAGGTGGAACTGTAGTAGTAACTACAACAGCCTCGTGTAAAGGAGAGGAAGACACAGGAACAATTTGTGAAGGAAAAGATGGAAAAGAAAAGGAAGAGCCAATGTCAGAATCCTCATCCAGACCAGAAGAATCATCAAGGACAAAAGAATTATCGTACAACAGATTATCAGAAAGATCAGAATCGGAAGAATCAAGGAAAGCAGGTTTAATACGTTCAACCGAAACATTCTCAACACGAGTCCATATTGAATTAGTGACAAAACATCAGTCGGCATGAAAACAAGATAACGACAATATAAGAAGTTGTTAAAGAAAACGATAAGTTCATGACGAAGAAAATACAATGAGTAAGCAGAATCTAACATTCTTGGGTAATAAAACAGCAGATAGATTGAACGAGCAGTGAGAAGGAAGAAAAAAGAAAACAACTAGAACGAGGCTAGAGACGAAAAGAAGAGATAATCGGAAACGAAGGGCAATAGAAGAGAAAAAATTCACCAGAAGACCGCAAGAGTGAACCATAGATTAGTTCAGCTGCAGAAGATTTCAAATCTTCCTTAACCGAAGACGAGACCAAGCAAAAACCAGAGAAGATTTTTTCTACCCAATGTTGGGATTAGGGCGCAGCGCAAAGGCCTTTAATTGCGCATGCAAGCGCTCAACATAAGAATTTCCTGAGGTGATAATACTTGGAATGGATTTTTTCTACTGCAAGTAAGAAAAAAAATCACGCAAAGAGAGAACGAAATTGCGGGGCCCATTGTCATGTCACAATAGGCAAGAAGGAGCACCAAACGCCACCCAATGAGTAAGAAAAGCCCATACCAATATTTTCCGCATAGGGAAGAAAGAGGTATAACTTCAGGCCAACGAGTATACCTGTCAACCATAGTCAATAAATAAGTACACCCACGCGGAAGGCGGAAGAGGCCGCAAAGATCAAGATGAAGACGATCAAAACGACAAGAGGGTAAGGGCAAATGAAAACCTAAAGAGGTTTTAGCTATGTCTATGAACTTTGGTTTTTTGACAAGCAATACATGAAACGGGCCCAAAAACGAGATGTTCAGTATGCATGTTAGGCCAAAAAACAACGAGAAGATAAAAGTTTTTGAGAACACAATACCAGGATGAGAAGAGAATGAAGGGTAAGAAAAACCTGTTTTCGAAAAGCAGAAGAAACAAAAGACGAACTCTGCCAGTAGAAATGTCACAAATTAAAGGAACAGTAATCAGGTAAAGAAAGAGTTTGAAGTTTGATAGAATTAATCAGCCAGAAGATAAGACCTCCCCAATTTGAGCAACGCATAGCAAGTAGATCTATATGTGGTCAAAGCGAACCCGGGCATTTACTGCGATACAGATTAAAGCATCAGCATAGAGTTATCACGACCAGAAATGTGACGAAGATCAGTAGTAAATTGGGCAATAAAATCCAGATGACGAAATTCACGAGGAGAATAGTGTAAAGAAACAGAAGTAATAGCAGAAGTGAGTGGTTTATGATCCGTGAGAACATAAAACTGACGACCTTCAAGAAAATATCTAAAGTATTTAATTGAAGAATATACAGCAAATAGCTCACGACCAAAAGTACTATAGCGAGTGACAGCAGGAGGAAGTTTCTGAGAATAAAAAGCGAGAGGAAGCCAAGCACCATTTTGCAGTTGCTCTAGTGAAGCTCCTACAGCATAATCACTGGCGTCTACAAATAGGCGAGTTTCAGCACCCGTGTTCAGGAAAAACAAGAAGAGTGTTGTTGACCAATAGAGTTTTACTCTGTTCAAAAGCCTCACAAGCAGCATCAGTCCAATTAACCATTGTCGAGCTGCCCCGACGACCTTGAACAAGCAAAGCAGTAACTGGAGCTAATATGGCAGCAGCCTTGGGGAGGAAACGACGATAAAAATTAAGGAGACCTTAGGTAAGCACGAAGAATCTTTCTGAGTGGTAGGAGAGTAATCGACGAATAGCAGAAACACACAGTATGGAGAGAAAGACAGAAGAAGAAATTTGATATGGCAAGAAAATGAAGAAAGCAGCACCCAAAATGCATTTCTCGAAATTTAAACGAAGACCAGCTGAGATAAACGAGAGAAAACAGTACGAAGATGAGAAAGAATGCTCCTCCGGAGGAACGAGAGCAACTGAAATAGATCATCAATGTAGCATATACAAAGGGTAAAACCACGTAAAACATTAGTCTATCAAATGTTGAAAAGACACTGGCATTACGAAGACCAAATGAGCATAGCATTAAAGTTAACATAAAAATTGCCAAAAAGGAGTCTGCAATAAAAGTTTTATGAAGATCATCAGGATTAAAAGGAATTTCGAGGAAGGCATAATTTTAAGTCAAGAGAAAAAAATGGTGCATCGCATCTATGAGAAGAAGTAAATCATTAAGTCAGAAAATAATCACTATGAGCAAACGTATTAGAATTTACTAACCAGCAATTCCCAGCAAAACGAAAAGAATCTTGCGATTTATGGGCTAGCCACAGGACTAGCGTAAGGAGAAGTAGAAGGGGAAACAATACCCTTTTCCAGAAGCATGTCAAATTCAACACGCGCAATCTTTAACATTTCTGGAGAAAGTCTGCGAGCCTTGCAAACAGGAGGACTACCCTTTGTCTCAATGTAATGCATTACATGGTGAGACGCAGGAGAAAGATTAGAAATAGGCTGGATTAAGTCAGAAAATTCAGAATGCAAAAGAGCGTGAAAAGAAGAATAAGAGGAGGAATCAGGAAGATTGATACCATAAATAGAAGAATCAAAAGGAACAGCATTACAAGAAAGAGAAGTAGTGTCATCAAGTAGACGACTATTGGCCATGTCAATAAGAATATTGAAATGACTTAAAAAATCAGCACCAATGATGTTTTGTGTAACATCGGCCAAGAGAAAAGTCCAACGGAAAGAACGACGCAGTCCAATAGATAAAGTAAGGAGTTGTTCACCATAGACAGCAATGCTAGAACCATTAGCAGCCCGTAAATGAGAAACAACAGGCGGAAGAGAAGAACAAAAACCATGAACATTCAAAATAGAGAAACTACTGCCCGAGTCAATAAGGAAAAACCGTTTAGAATCACCATCAAATATACGTAAAAGAGAACCTGGAAGAACAGCATTAACTTCAGGAATAGAAACAGAAGAAGAATCAACAGAAATAGGAACAGAAGGAGAAACCGTTGTAGTAGCAAGAACCGAAGACGAATAAGAAACAGTAGGCATATGGAGTGAATCAGAATTGGCATTGGAGGAAATGACCAAGGGAGGAGCGCAACGATCTACGATCCCCCCCGAGGGGAGTTTCCCTGAAGAGAATTTGTAGATTTAAAATTACAGGGAGGAATGCAGTTACGTGCTCTAACACCAAAATGATAATGATATAGCATACAAGGAGAACCCTGAGAGTGTTGCAAAGAAGAACGGAAGAGGTGAAGGAGAACGAGATCTAGTGCGAGAATATCAGATTGCTGCACACTTGACAACGAGAGATAGCAGACATCTTGTTGTTGCAAGAAATAACTTAGACATTATATTTGTTCAAACAAGGTAGAATGTTACGTAAAGGTCTAAAAAATGAATTTGGAAAGATGGAGAGGAGACAAAGAGACAGAAGGAGCTAAAGGAAGACGAAGATATAGAAGGAGGAGAAGAAGAGTAGCAAATTGAGAAGAAAAGTAATAGAAGAAGAAAGAAGAACGGTATAATCGCGAGAGACAACCATGTAGGAGTAAAGTAAGATAAGTTATAGAGAAAAAAAGATGATTGGCCACGAATAATATATCCGCACCGTTCGGCTAAATCTTGAGAGACAGCTTCACATGCAAGAGCAAGAATACTAACAAAACAGGGAAGACGTCCAGGAGAGAGTGCCGAAGAAGAGAATTGGTTACTATCAGCAAGGCGACCAGAAATAGAGAGCATAAGGGTAAGAACTGTGAAGGAAGACGATCACCCAACACCTCATGTTTTAACAATTCGTGAAAACGGGTTCAGAAGGAGAAAGATGGCGACATAATCATTCACTCACAGTAGAATCATATTGACACCGTAGCTAACAGGATGATAAATATTAGGGATTAATTCTGAACTTGACCGGAAGGAGAGCAGAAAAAAGCATTAGCTTTTCTCGAATCTCTGTAGGAATCGGAGCAAGAAAAAATCAAATTGATTGGGGAAAATTGTAAACATCAAACATCATCTCGCCTAAATTGCGGTGGGGTTAGGCGAGGAACACGGATATAGCCACGTAGTGCCGGGCAAAGTTACAGAAAGAGGAGGCAGTGGAGTACTCTGTTGATGTAGTGGTTGTTGATGTTGGACATCAATAATTGTTGATTCAGCGATTGTTGTAACAGATATTGTTGTTGTGGATCATACATAGGCGGAGGATAAGATAAATTTGGAGATGAAGAGAGGAGAGGGAATATATTCGAAGAAGTAGGAACAGAATCAGATAATATATTAGAGGTAGGAGTAGTAATAGTAGTAGGAGCAGTAACAATAGTAGTAGTAGAAGTAGTAGTAGTAGTGGTAGTAGGAATAGTAACAGTAGTAGTGGACATATTGATAAAATAATTATAATTAAATTTACAATTTAAAGAAGCTAAATGGGTTCTTAATAAAATATAAATAAAATTGAAATAAAAATGAGAATATAAACAAAAAATAATGTAAAAAATATAACTAATATTAAGATTTAACAAGGTTGGATGGACGAGTCTAGGGATCACCAATTTGAAGTGGCTTGCTTTTACCACTCTCAAAAAATACTTTAATAAGTTGGTTAACTGAATTATGAGAATAAGTTTAGTTTAACAATTCATTTTTTAGCCTTAATACAAATAAATATTAGTTCATTATATGTATAGATATCAAAATTTTGATGATGAGTTCAATGATGTTTTCTTAAGGATGCTGAATTATAAGAAGATCTTCAAACCAATTTTATTCAGCTCTAAAAATAGATTTATAAAACGAACCTGCGGAACATACCAGTGTTAGTATATAATAAATAGATAATAATTAATAATAATAATAATAATAATAATAATAATAATAATAATAATAATAATAATAATAATGATAAAAATAATAATAAATAATAATAAAATAAAATTAATATTATAATAATGATAATAATGATAAAAATTATTAAAAATAATAATAAAAATCATTAATAATATATATTACATTTTAGCTCTATAAATAAGGATATATGAATATATTTTATTAAGGAATCTTTTTATTAAGTTATATATTAAGGAAGAGGGGTATAAATTGGAGTTGAAATGTTTAATTATGAAAGAAAGTTCTGTATGAAGTTCTAAATAACTGGATGTTAAATGGTAAGCTCTATATATTAAGGTATTTATGCTATTACATTTATAAAGAAAAGGAACATGGCTGAAAAAATTTTGTGCAAGGTTGGTGAAAGTAGGTTTTCGATGTATATTTAGAGAGATGTGTGGGTCAGTTTTTGTAATATTCAAATCTAAAAAGGATAAAGTGTTATTAGTTTCTTCTTCTACAGTAAAATTAATGTTAGGTAGTTGACTATTGATAAAATTTAGGAAAGGAGTAACTTTTTGTTTATTAGAAAAAAGCAGAAAAGTATCGTCTATATAGCGTCTATAATAAGAAGGTTTACAGTTTTGAGGAGCAGAGTCAAGCCAGATTGATTCATAATGTTTTAAGTATGTGTTGGCAAGAATGGAACTGAGAGGAGAGCCCATGGCAAGAGAGTTAGTTTGGGAATATAATTGATTATCAAAGAAAAAATAAGTATCGTTTATAAATATTCATGTGGTGCCTGTCAAGACACCTACGTTGGCAGTACCCAACAACAAGTTCCATAGGTTCCTTCCTAAACCATAAAGATTCCTGCCTGCTCCTCTGCGTTCGTCAGTCGTTTTTATAAAATTGCATTGTGGTGACTTCCAAGACACCTACGCTTGGCCATACCAACTCAACTCATTACTCACTGTCAGGATGGACAGAGCATAAGCTGCTCGGCAGAACGGCGTTCACTTTTCACCAACCCTCCCGCATCTAGTATTAGAAACTCTGGGAATTATAAAAAATCACCCTATAAATAAACAATATTTCACTATACTAAGTCAAACCAACCAATTCCTTGATTTAAAAATTCTGGAATCACTCCATATTGCCAGTCTCAAACCTTCTCTCAACAGTGATAGTGGTCCTTATCAACTGCAACTTTCATAACTTAAAACAGTGTATTTAATTGTTATCATTTCATTTTTTCAGATGAATTGTTTATATTAATTGATATTTATTTTTGTTAAATTTAATAAAAAGTAATAAAAAAAAACTGTGTCCTGATGATGGGAATAGTACACTTCCCGAAACGTCGACTTAAAATTTTTTATCGCATCATTGACTGTTGTTAATTTGGAAAAAGTTTCATCCCTATATTTGCTTGCGTGCTTGCTGTTTTTAGTTTAAGGATTTAATAAAGCAGAACAATTATAACAAAGTTTAATTAACATCACATAACAATTATTTTAGAGCATTAGTTTTATTATTTATCATAAAAACACAAATTCCTAAAAATCCAAAAATTATATATATATAATATATACTAATATTATATATATTATATATATATATATATATAATATTACTAATTTATAACTATATAATATATATATATAATTATAGTATTATATATATATAATAGTAATATATATAATTATAAATAATATATAGTTATATATATATATTTATATATATATATATATATATATATATATATATATATCTATATATAAATATATATATATATATATATTATATATACTTAATATATAATATTATTTTTTCCTCATCTTTGTAGTAGAATATTATATTACAAATTAGACATTTTAAGTAACTTTGTTAGTAATTTAAATATAGTTAAAGTTTAAAAGCCAATAGCAAGAATTGCATATACATGAAAAAAGCAAAAACTTCTTTGTCTTAGATTTTACCGATTTAATGAAATACGAAAATTTAACTTTCGGCTCCGATTTTTGCCATTCTTGTCCAGTTTACTAAATTTTTAATATTTTTTTCCTTCTCACACCATACTGATTCATCTAAGAAGAAGAAACGAATCGTCTACGGAAAAGTCTTGTCAACATTGTGCGAAGGTTTCAGCTCTGACAGAGCTGATTTAGTAAGATGAAGTTATAATTACACAGCCACAGTGGATAAATCAAACCACGAGTGATAATATCCAGCACGAGTGAACAGTCCCCCACTTTTACATCCTAGAGAAGATCACTTAAAGGAGACGATTCCCGTACATGAAATCCTATGTTAGAGAAATGTTGTAGTCCTGTTCCATTAAGCGGATCAATCTCAATCGATATCTCGTTAACTCAGTCATCTGAAAGACCAAATTATTAAGAAGTGAAAGTAGTTTGAGAAATTTTTTTTTAAAAAAAATTTATCAAAAAAAAAAATTTTAAAACTGTCACTTCTTCATCGAAGTTGCTTTCCTGTCGAAACTTTCAAATTGGAGAGAAAACAGATTCGGACTGCCCGACACTACGACATCATAATTCCTCAAAAAGAATAAACAAAATTAATTACCAAAAAGAAAAATTGCATTCAAGGTCCACACTCTGCCTCTGCATCGTCGTCAGAATTACAAATTAATTTAAAACCCCCTTCGTACAAAAAGATTCGAATTCACTCATACTGACTATATGGAAAAATTAAAAGATATTATATGAACTTAATGAAATTGCATTTTATGAAGTCACGAAGAAGAGTCAAAAAGTCCCTACTTACAAAAGACTCGGAAAACCATGTGATTCTGTCACTTTTAAAAACTCCGCCAAAATCTATACAGAACATTGAACGACGACCGTATTACCCGTATATCAAAGATATGAAAAAACGCCGT
>JABUQX010047169.1:2500-5000 GCA_015478945.1 Trachelipus rathkii
AAACTTTTTGACTTCCTGTTTCAAAAAATGAGAGGGGTCAAATGTTGTGTTTTGTTTAGCGATTCACAATTATATTTACAAGAACTGTCAATTACATTGGTTTTCCTGGTAAAATAGCTACTTCAAATTCGTGATATTTTCACGTTTCATGAAAAATTCGCATCAAACTGTCTTCTCCAAAGAAGGGTCTTCTTAACATTATTTCTGTCTGTACTTCTGCTTTAAGGTTAATAATATACTTATACTATAACATCTGTAAAAAAAATTAATGCCACTCGTAAAAGTTTTTAAACTAGCAATACTCATTTGCAGCTGAGTGTCTTTTTATTAATTTTTATTAATATCATAAAAATAGTGACATTTTCTTATTTTTCTTTTTCCAGGCACGAATAGTTTCTTCCAATTGAAAAATCTGAAAATTCGTAACCTTGGCTAGTATATATATATATATATATATATATATATATATATATATTTATATATATCTATCAGTATATTATATCTTCAATGGGTGTGTATATGTATATATATCTATATATATATATATATAATAATAATATATCTTATATGTAATAATAATAATATATTATATATATGTTATATATGTATATAATAATAATATATAATAATAATATATATATATATATATATATATATGGCATAACATGTATATGTAGCAGCCAATATGTATGTATATATAGCCAGCATAATAACACCAGCCTTCAATAACCTGTAATGCATAGCACCAACATATATGTAGCCAGCCTTGTAATAATATATGCATATATAATAATATATAATAATATATATATGTATATATATATATATATATAATATATATATATATATATATATATACATATAATAACTATAATATATATATATATATATATATATATATATATAATAATATATGTATGGCATATATGCTGCTGCTGCTAATATGCTGTATATGCTTCAACCTTAACTTATGTAATGGCTTGTAATATATGTATATATATATATATAATAATATATATATATATAGCATATATATATAAATATATATACTTACATATATATATATATATATGTTTATCTTTATATATATATTTTATATATATATATATAATAATATATATATATATATATATATATATATATATATATATATCTTATAATAATATATATATATATATATATATATATATATATATATATATATATATATGTTTATATATATGTTTATATATATATATATATATATATATATATATATATATATATATATATATATATATATATATATATAATAATAATATAAATATATATATATATATATGTTATATATATAATATATAATATGTAATAAAAAGTATATAGCATAATAATAATAATAACATAACAAAGAATAAAAACAGTAGTTTCTAGTCATAACTCATATATATATACATCTTATAATATATTTATATATATATAATAATATGTATATATATATGCATAATAAATATATGTATATATGTATATATATATATATATATAAATATATATGTAATATAATAATATATATATATATATATATATATATATATATATATATATATATATATATATATATATATATATATATATAATAACCTGCACTTTATATATATATATGTATATAATAATATATATAACTTCATATATATATATAATAATATATAAAATATAATAATATATATAAATAATAATATATATATATAATATATATATATATATATATATATATATATATATATATATGCGTAAAAATAGATCAAAAAGATTTTTGTATATATATATATATATATATATATATATATATATATATATATATATATATAGAGAGAGAGAGAGAGAGAGAGAGAGAGAGAGAGAGAGAGAGAGAGAGAGAGAGAGAGAAGACTGGTAACTTTCCCTCACATGAGTAACTTCATTAGAACTGGTCGAAAAATGCTGCCTTCTGAGCTCCCAACTCTACGTGATGTTCTAAAATATGGGCTTCTGCTAAGAGAGCGGAGTGGAGAGAATGTCAAAAATTACCCAGCAGCCATTCTTGCAAAGGATATTTATCCAAAAGTGCTTGAAAAATGGGAGTTAGCAAACAGTTTGTTTTGTGGTGCCAATTTTAAATTCGAGAGTTACAGTCCTGAAGATGATAGAAGAAAACTGGGAAAAGGCCAAAAACATATCACTTGGCATAGGAAAACTGGAATTGAAAGAGGCTTTCATAGCAACGTTAGACAAGCTCTTTGACATCCTCAATTACAAGTGTAAGATTAAGCTATGTTCAGAATTTGAGGGTCTATGTCCAGGTGGTGCTGACTGTAAACATGAAGTGAACATCTCCTGCTCTTGTTCTAAGGATATGAAGATCCCTGTCAAAGAATTAGTGTTTATTAATAGTCAAAGAGAGAAGGACGGATCTGTTGGGCAGCATCAAATTGGATTACCAGATCTACCTGAGCACAGAAGACAAATTAAAAAGCAGAAGAGGAAA
>JABUQX010047169.1:12500-19959 GCA_015478945.1 Trachelipus rathkii
ATAATAAAAATAATATAATATAAATAATAATAAATAATAATAACTAATAATAAAAATAATAATAATAATAATGAATATATAAAATATATTAATAATGAAATAATAAAATATAAAATAATAATATAATAAAAACAAAATATAAAAAATCATAATAAACATAATAATAATAATATAATAATAATAATAATATAATAATATAAATAATAATATAATAATAATAATAATAATAATAATATATCATATAGAACAACCTCGCCTAACATAATTAAAACAAATTGATATTCTCTCCATTCAAACACTATCTATTTCTTACTATCTAATTCTAATACTTTATGATATTTTAATAATAATAAAACTTTAACCTATCTTTTTTCTACTGTTAATACCACCATGCTAACGCTACGAAACCACACACAATTTTTCCTACACTATTCACTGAATGAATGATATTATACATCTGACTAGAATGATGTTTTTACCGTAGATGTGATGACAAATAGCTCTGTTTACTTAATCCTTGGAATAAAATTAGCAAATGCCTGTAACTATAATATACAAAACGCGATTTCACTCATTGTCCAAAATATTCTCTCAATAAGATTAATTTAAAACCATATGTGAGTCCTCTCAAATTTAACCAAAACATTCCATTAAAAATATTCACCATCACCGAAACAAAAAACATCATTATATGAATATATATATCTATATAATATAATTATATTATATATATATATAATAAAAATTATATTATTAAATATATATATATATATAATAAAATTAATATAATATATATATATATATATATATATAATATACATATAATAATATATTATTATATATAAATATATAATATATATATAATATATATCATATATATAATATATAATATATCTATTATTATCATTATAATTATTATAAATATATATAATAATCAACAGTTAATATAAATTTAGAAAAAATTTGGGAATAGGTATTTAAAAATTTTTCGGAATATGAAACATTGTTAAATTATATAGTATTTGTATCTTTTAAAATTATTATTGAGAGAGAGAAGAGAGTAGAGAGAGAGAGAGAGAAGAGAGAGAGAGAGAGAAGCGAGAAGAGAGAGAGAGAGAAGATTATGCGTAAATTTTGTTATTTTATTGTTGCGTGAAAGAGACCTGAAGCCTTTGCATCTTTCAACCTTTGTTCTCCAACTGCACCATATTCATTTTCCCCCTTCTGTTCCTCTCTCTCTCTCTGCTCACCCATCCACTTCTTTTATTTCCATTCCTAATACCAATGCCTTCACATATATTCAACAGAGCATCTTTGAACACCTTGAATGCCCAAATATCCCTTCCACAATATGCCAGCACCATTTGTCTCTGATTGTCGTCTACATTCGCTCCTTCTAGTAAATGAACATACTTCATATCTTCCCCCAAATCCATATATTTAATTATTATAATAAAATATATAATATATATTAATATATATATATATAATATAAATAATAAATATAATATAATATATATTATAAATATATATTTATATATATATATAATAATATATATCTATATAATATATTATAATATAATATTATATATATTATATTATAAATATTAATATATAAAGTATAATATATCGGAATTCAGTTTTTGAATAAAAAACAATATTTAAAATCAACATGAATTGTGCAATGTGTTTATGAAACCTTTACAAGTTCCAACAAACCAAATTCTTTACTCTGTTCTCACGATCTCAAATCTGACTCATACAAGAAAACACTTCCTCTTTGAACAAACAAACCTCGCCTAGAGACTGCATATAGAATGCAGATATGCCTTTAAAAACTCTTTTCCACTAAGACTTAAAACTCTTTCACAAGACGATAACCTTGTTCTGTTAGCTTCGTACAAAATCAAAATATGTTTTTCCCGAACGTTCTCTGTACAAAATAGATCGTGTCAGCTATGCACAACAAAACTCCCCCTTTGCATTCTCTGTTCCCTCACGTTAGGAAATATCGAGGTTAGCTCGCATAATCATATTCAAAGCTTCCTCATTCGTTTTGCTAGAGCCAGGCCAAGCAGTTGAACTTATAAACGGATACGAAAGGATAGAGTGAAAGTTGAGTGTGTCTTTTGCCTGAAGCAAAAAATATTTTCTCCCAAAAGTTACTTACATTACCCCAAACCCTTGTGTATCTATATAAAACCATTTAAATGGTATAGACATACTATAGTATATACTATATATTATATGTGTATATACATCTTTTTTCAAATTTTACCTTTTATTTAATGTATATTTTTCCCTTTGAAATATAAAACAGGCAGTATTATTTTATTGATGCAAGTACATCAATTGTTTTCCATGGCTTCATAGATCCTACTTGAAGTTTAGTGAAGGTAAATTGCTATTTTAATTTAATACATATTATTAGTAACATCACAGCGGTGATCCAAAATTTAATTGAGGTTATGATAAGTGAAAAAGAGTCATTTGAAATATTCCTATATTTTCATTCATTTTTATAATAAATATAAAGTGGTTTTAATTGGTTTTATAATAAATTATTATTCTTATAATAATTAAGCAAAATGTGCAATTCATTTTTCAAGTATGCGCAATTAACAAGGTACATGTATGAATGATTTGTCTTTTATAAATATATTCTATTGTGCTATAATTTGTTAACCCATAATTGTATTATTAGAACATTTCATTTATTTCGAAATTCTCTGTTTCATAACAGGTTGTTGGATTAGGCCCGTTGTTGGTGGATTGGGTCCAATGTTTTGAATTGGGCTTATTGTTTGGAATTGTATTTCCGAGGTTTAAAATGCTTCCTACAAATTAAAGAGTAAAAGGCATAGCTTTTAATTAGATACCCTTGATGGACACAAATAAGAATGGCTTACAATTGTCTGCCCACCAGGATTGAATTCTGGCCTTTCCACAATCGCCCAGAATGATGGAATCTGTCGTAAGAGCCAGAATGCAGAACAGCGCAAACAGCCAGCCATCTCAACATCAACCTGCAAGCCTTCAGCAATCACTGATGAGCCAATACATGGAAAAAAGATATACAAGTAAGACTTGTATTAAAAAAAATAATGTTTTTTAATTTTTAAAGGGAGAGTTTCCCCAGCTGAGGCAGTCAACGTCGAGAGACAGTCTCTACCAATTCACTCGCAGCCAGTCAGACGGTAGATAGAAGCCTCTCTAACCACCAACAGCTTCACAAAAGGAAGCTCAGCCAAGTCGGAGAAAGGGTTCTCCCAAAAAGCTCACCAAGGAAGCCTGGAGCGCTTGTACCTAAATAGAGTGTTGGCTTACAATATCGAAAAGAAAAATTATTACCCCGATGCCAACCAGACGTTGCGTCTTTAACTTATGGCCCAGTGAAGGGCAAACACTATTAAATAAGATAAATGAATATATTTAAAATATTTCTTTGCATGCTTATGTAAAAAAGTTGTCAAAAAATTTACTTTTAAGTATTTTATCTTTTTTCGGTGATCATCCCATAATTGGTTTTTTAATGTAGTTGATAAATTGTGTTTAATATTTTACGGTTTGGTTTCTAAAGTGTGTCATTTAGAGGTAATTAAGCATATATTTATATATAATATAAGTCATCAAACCGACTTGTTCATTATCGACATAAATATGGGAAACGTGTTAATTTTTAAGTTGATAACGGGTAGCCAATTGATAGGTATCAATTTCGACCGACGGAGGCACCAGTTGATGCGTACAATTTTTTTGATATTCGAAAGATAATTGAATTTTCCAAACTCTGTTTAACCCTTTCTTATAACCACTTTCTCTTCAAATTAACCTTCCATTCTCAAACTTTGGTAAGACTAAATTACATCATATAATAATATATATATATATATATATATATAATATATATATATATATATAATAAATATATAATATATATTATAATAATATATATATATATAATATAATATAATATATATATATATTATTAAATATTTATATTATATATATATATATATATATTATATATAGGTATATATATAGAAGAGGTAAGAGAGGAAAGAAGAAGAGATTGAGCAAACAGACACAGACCGATTGGACAAAAAGTTACGCATAAACACACACACACACACACCCATACCCACTCGCGCATGCGTATAGAAGCTTATAGCACACATCTGAAGGTCAAACGTAACGTAGAGAACGAGAGAAAGATAGAGATGAAGAGATTATAGATAGTCTATATATATTGTCATTACTATTTTCTCTCCGTTTAGAAAATTTTATTTCACGTTCAAAGTAGCGTTTAAGAAATAAGCAATTAATATATACATATATTATTTGTAAAGGTAATATAAGTTAATAATATATATTATATATATATATATATAATATTAATATATACTCATATATATAATATATATATATATAAAATAAATATATATATATATTTATCTTAATAATATAAACGAGATATTAAATAATACAGGGGAACGTTTATTAGCTTTTTGGGGAAATAAGAAGTTTTTTTTAGAGATTAATATCTTTTCTTTTCGTAAGCCAGCTTATATATATATATACAGTCAACGAGACTGCAGTGTTTTTTTTAAAGCAAGCAATAAATATATATCTGTACAGATATTATATATATATATATAATATATAATAATTATATAATATATATATATATATTTATATATAAAATATATAATATAATATATTATAAATATAATATATATTATAATATATATACTGTCAAACGGACTGCGTGTTTTTTTAAGCAACATAATATATATATTTATATATAATTATATAATAAATCTATATATATATATATATATAATTTTATATATATATAAATATATATATATATATCTATACAGAGATTATATATATATATATATATACAGTCCAACGAGACTGCATGTTTTTTTTTTTTAAAGCAACATATAATATATAGTCTATACAGAATATATATAAATAATATATATATATTTAATATATATAATACTAACAGTCACGAGACTGCAGTGCGTTGTTTTTTTAAGCAAGCATATATATATATATATATATATTAATATATATATATAATTAATATAATATATATATATATATATATATATATATAAACTTATATATATATATTAATATATAATTATAATATAGCGGAACCTAAAAATTGTTCGTTATATTGCTCTTAAAAGCAAGCAATATAATGTAAGTCGAACGAAGCTATTTTTTTTTGAAAGTTTTGGCAAATCGAACAAGACTAAGTGTCTTCTGTTTTATGATTAACACCTCTTAATCAGTTTTTTACTTAAAAACCCTATAAAGCCACATCAGATTATGTTTTTTTTTGTGATTAAAATTAAGCAAATTTTGTGCTAATTTTAAGATAGAAAGTTACCGATAGCCAGTGTTTACAATCGTTCATTTTGCATAATTTAAGATAGTTTTTTTAGTCTGTTTCTAAAAGATTTGTTCTATTTCTTAGTGAGAGGAAATGCAACGAAGGCTCAACTTCAGATGAGAAGAGTGATAAGATAGAGAAGAGATAAAGTGGATTGTTAGAAGTGATAAGGAGGAAGAAACTGAATTAATTCGGAGGCAAAGGCACGAAGAATCAGTGAGAGATAAACCGAGGGGACAGCTCCCCCCAGGAGAGGTACCTCCTAGACTTATTCTTGCACATAATTTCTCTTTAAAACCCAATCCTAAAGCCGAAGAGAGTGCTCGGAAAGACAGTACTCAAAGATTCTCTCAACAGACAGCTCTTTTAGACAACACAATGAACCCCTCAGCAAAGCAAGGTACTGAACCTAACATAACTCACCTAAAGTCTCACGCAAATTGGAGCAGTGACGGAAATTATTACGAAAGTAAACCAAATAAAGGTACAGGGGAGAGCCATTACAACATCTCCATGATCAGCAAGATTTGATAGCCGTTCTTTAACCCCGCTAGATATGGGGGCGATTCTCCGCTCCTACCGGCCCCATATGGCGCAAACCAAACACGGAATAGTATTCTTGGGATGGTCGCAGGGACCAGCACGACACGTAATGCCTCATAGGGTCAAGGGTAGCCAGGAGCAAGGTACCATCCACCCGCAAGAAGCAGGGTTTGGATATATACGTCCAACACCACCCCTCTCTACCAGACAAACCTTTTTAGTTCAGCGTTCCCTGAGGTGCCAGAGGATCTAAAGCTGTTTGGTTTAAATCTGAAGACAAAAAAGTGGCAAGGCATTAGCTTTAACGAATTTATATCGACCCTAAGTGAGCGATTAGGTATGTTAGGCCCCCTAACAGAAAATAGGAAAATATTGTTTGCTAAGTCGATGATATCGTCCAAGCTCGACTCCGAAGCCAGGGATTATTTACTCCATGATCCCACTTTCTCTAGCTGCATTAGGTTAGAAGATTTCCTCTTACAGTTACGAATCTTTTTACAGCCAGACAGCAAGGATACGATTTTTGATTTTTTATTACAGTTTATGTCCTATCAGAGAAACCAAGAAATGACATTTACTGCCTTCATTATAGAACTAAAGAACATCTTGTGGAAGTACCAAGTGAAAGTTTGCAAGATAGATGCCACAGCAGGATTTTCACCGAAGCACGTGAATATCATGGTGACAACCAAAGTGTTAGAGAACATAAGAGATAGAAGGGATGGTGAGAGACTTAGGGAGAAGGTTTTAAAAGTTTTTGATGCAAATATCAGCATAGTAGAGCTGTTGGAAAAATTTGCACAAATTTCCCGAGGAGCTCTATTAAAAGATAATCAGAGAAGACAGATAGAGCATAGAACTGCCAAAGTGTTTTTAGCTAAAGATAGGCCAGAAAGCCAAAGAACGAATGAGTATGGTGATGCTCAAAGGAGATCAAAGAGATCCTCTTACAGACCGAAATATGAGGCTAAAGAGAAGAAAGATGCCAAACCAGAGTTCGTATCCAAGAAAAATGGAGGAGTCTTTAAAAGATTTACAGCAGAAGAACTGAAAGAACACGACTGGTGTTTTGAATGCGAGTCCATAGGACACTCAGGAAAAGCATGCAAGTGGAACTCTCCCTACTGTCGTTATTGCAGGAAGCCTCATCGAAGGAAAACAACTGCCGCTTGTAAGGATGCACCTCCCTGGAGACCTACTCCCGACGTAGACCAAATGGTAATTCCATTTAATAGCTCAGAAGACTTTGAAATGAATCTGAAAGCAGGAGAAGGAGACCGAAAGGGTCATAGAAATTCCTCCAGTAATAAAGAAGAATATGGACCTCGCAGATCTCAAGAGAAAAGACCTACGAGAGTTTATTTAGCCCGAGAAGAACCATTGGATACTGATTCCAGTGAAGAAGAGGAAGAAGATGAAGAAGAAGACGAAGAAAAATCGCACTTCGTAAGCAACTTCTCCGGACCCAGAGTTCGATTTCATTAAAGCTATATATATATATATATA
>JABUQX010047170.1:0-20784 GCA_015478945.1 Trachelipus rathkii
AACCATGCCCCACATAGATATTATATGTCTCAAATGTGGCTTTTCTGCGTTTTTGTAAATTTTTGGCAATTCTTACACAGTATATGATCTACATTATAAAATCCAGTTCTTTTAACTTTTATGAAATTTTTTTTTATTTTTATTTCATAAGGGATTCTATTAATGTTATTTTGTTCCAATAACAGAGAGTAGCTCTAAAGCCACACATTACCTTCCGAGAGGAAACCCAGGGGGATGTGCTCCCTTGAAAAGGTGTAAATCCTGCGAGGGGGGATCACGAAGGGGTGTAAGCGGGCTTTACCCCTCCGAAGGAGGGGTTAAGCCTCAGCCCTTCGGGTGAGCCCAAAGCCGCTTACACCTCTCACTTCGGGATGATCGCCCTCCTCGCATGATTCACACCCTGTTGCAAGGTGCGCACTACCCCCTGGGTCTTTCTTCGGAAGGTATATGGTGTTGCTTTAGATACTCTTTGGTTTAATGAAATGTTTATTCGAAGTTAGGGTTTGTTTATGTAATTTACTATGACAATGTCGGTATAACATGATTTGTTCTAGGGAAATGATGAATGTTTTTGTAAGTCTTACGTTGTTGTTAACTGACGCCATGATGTGTTCGAAGAAACGTGAGCACGCAGGTAAGTTTTTGTTGTGGTAATGTTGGTTTGCCAAGACTTTTGCCTAATGCTACGTTTATTTCATAGGTTCAAATGATGCTATACTCGAAACGCGTGACACTTTGATGAGGATAGTGTCCATTGATAGTTCAAGATGAGTGCATCTTTGAGAGATTGGTTACTTTGTAAGGGATTTTGTTAGATAATACGCTTTTACTGTTGCTAATTATGCTCGAAAATGTGGAACATATCGGAGTATTGTAGAACCTGTTAGCTACTTGTACCATTGTCAGTAGGAATTTTTCAGGGTAGCTGATTATTCATACGCGAGGAATGTTAAAGTTTTCATTTGTATTATATTTCCTAGTCGCGCGGTTATGATTGGTTAGCTTTATTGATGCTAAAACTTGTTGCGTAAGCATATATTCGTCTGGTTTAGTATATAAGAACTTCTTTTTATGTTATGTTTATCCAACATGATACTCGAAAGTATGACTTGAATCAATATTCATTAGATCACAGGCGGTGGGACGGAGTAGGGGACTGCAGGGATGGGTGGTTTGATTTACTGAATTTATGATGTACTTGCCTTTAAAATCAGTAAGAGCTATATTACGCTTTCTGTGGATATTTTATTCAAGGAAGCTATGTTTTATGTATGGTCGTGATAAAATTGTTATTTTTTGTTATGTTTGGTTAAACTTTGTTTGTTTGCGATGTATTCGCTGGGGATTAAGATATTTAGACGATGTTATGATGAATTTTTGTTAAATGTTACGGCGTTGATGTAAAACATTTGTTACGTCAGCATTATTTTTTGTCAGTATGATGATAGACAGGGTTATTATGCTAAACTTTTGTAAATATTACTCGCTGTTAATGCACTGAACATTACATTGATATGGTTAGAGATATGCCCCGAAAAAGTGTGATGTTACGTTTTGTTTCGAAGTGTTATTACTTTTACTGTGTGTATAAGTGGCGGCAAGTTTGTTGAATGTTATGTGGTTTATTTGTACGTGTGTGGTTGTAGGTTTGTCGTGTACATGTATATTTTAGTTCAGTATGTTATGTTAGCTTTATTATGTAAAAACGTTGTTTTACGTTAAGTCTATTAACTCGATGGTTGAGTATATAAAGAACTCTATTTTTGTGTTAGGTTTGATAAAACTTTGCGTATGTTACAGTTATTCGTTGGTCTGTTATGGTATATTAAACAAGGTTAGTATAAATCGTTGTTAAAATGTATTTACTGCGTCAATGTAAGAATTACGTTAATATGCTGAGATTGTTTGGATAAAGTATGAATAGGTGGTTGCGCTTTTGTATGAGTGTTACGTACTTTACATGGTTGCTTTAAGTGTGGACCTTTGTAATGCTAATTGTATTCGTGCTTTACGTTGTATAGATTGTTGGTGTACATTTATCTTTTTTAGTCCATATGATGCTATGTTAGCTATTAATGTAAAACCTTGTTATGTTAGCATATAAAAATCGTTGTGTTAGTATATAAAGAACTCATGTTTTGTGCGTATGTTTATTGGTTGTTGGCTGTTGTTGTGTGTCTATAACGAGTAGATTATTTATCCCTTTGAATAGATATGGCTCGTTCGTACGTATATTTTGTTTACTTCATTACTTTGATGGGTTGAGTCATCATTAACTTTAAATCGAATAGTTCGTTTATCACTATTTTCTGTTCTATTTTTCGCTGAGTTGATACGATGACATCTCCCTGCGCATCCTACGTGTGCTGCTTGATTTAGCTTCCGGACGGAGTTTCGGCGTTTCAACGATGTGTGTCATTTATATTTAATCGTAATCCGAATGGCGATGCTAACAGTTGCTCATTTCTACCAGCGGTCAAATATATAGATTGCAACTATTCATGCAATGGTTATGATAAATCATGTTCATGTTTCAGACTTTGCATATTTTCGTGTGAAAGGGGGCAGGAGTCTAAAGAGAGATCTAAGTTATGTTGGTGTAACGGTTGTGTATAATTTTTGTTAAATATGACTCTTTCATAAGGTACAAAACTGTTGGTTAGGTTGCATGATTATTCGTGCGTCTGTTGATAATTCGTGTCCAAGTTGTTATTGATTACATTTTTTGCTAATGTTACTGTGTCAGTGTAAGATTAACGTAAATGTGTTAGAGATATGCTTTGAAAAAAGCTTGACATGGTTATCGTGTTTATGTAGTGTAAGTTAGTTACTTTATGAGGTAGTTAGTGTGGACTTCTGTTATGTTAACGTATTCGATTAGGGCGTGAGATGTGTTAGGTTTTTCGTTTGTTCATTATTTTCCTAGTTCATATGATGCTCTGTTGTTAGCTTGATTGATGTGGAAACTTTGTTACGTTTAGCATACTTTCGCTGCCTGCTTTATGATAATTACCAATGGTGTGTTAATAAATATTTAGTTAAAATTATCCATGTTAGTGTAAATTAACATCGTTATGTTGGAGATATGGTTGATAAAGTTTGAATAGGTTACGTATTGGCATGCTATGTGTAGTATACTATTCTGGTGTTAAGTGGTGCGGATCTGTTGTATGTTAGCAGTTTATTCGTGCTTAACGTGGTGTTCTGTTTGCCTTGGTACATTATTTTCTTAGTTCCGTTGATGCTATGTTAGCTTTTTAGATGTGAAACTTTGTTACGTTAGAGTATACTCTGGGTCTGTATTGATAATTACACCGGCTGTATTGTATGTTTTGTACATCGATTACTGTTAATGTAAAAATTAACATTGTTATGTTAGAGACCTGCTTGACAAAGTCGTGCATAAGTTTACGTGTTGGATGTTATAGTTAGTTTAATTTCTTTGTTAATGTGTGAAACTCTGTAACGTTACGTTTATTCCGTGTTTACGATGTGGTTGGTTTCTCGTTGTGGTGGTTATATTCATAGTTCAGATGATGTAAGTAGCTTTATATTATGTGATGTTACATGTATCGTCGTGTAAGGGTAACGTATAATGTTATGAGATATGCTTTGAAAAAGTGAGAATAGGTTACGTTCTTTGTATGCTATATTAGTTACTTTACTGTTGTAATGTGTGGAACTTTGGAATGTTGACTGCTTATTCGTGTGTAAGATGTGTTAGGTTTTGTCTCTTTTGTACATTATTTTCTTAGTTCACTTGATGCTATGTTAGGCTATTTTTGATGTAGAACCTTATTATGTTAGAGTAGTATTACGTTGATTCGTGATGGATAATTACCCTAATGTTGTGAAAGATTTTTGCCGCAAAATGTTCTGTGTCATTGTAGAGTTAACGATATATGTTCGATATAGCTTGATAAGTAGCTAGGTTACGTCTTGTGTATGCTTATATTAGCTCTTTACGGGTGTTTAAGTGTGAAACTTTGTTATCGAATTAACGTTGGTATTCCTTGTTTAAGATGTGTTCAGGTTTGTCGTGTTGTTGGTTATATCATAGTTCAGATGATGCTAAGTAAGCTTCATAATGTGAAACTTTTTTACGTCAGCAAGTATATTTGTTTGATCATGTACTAAAGACTTGATTTTATGTATATGTTTATCCAATGATACTCGAAATGTGACTTGAATCGAAGGATCAAATAGATCAATAGATCCAGATGGTCAGGAGGGAGGTTGCATAGTGGTTTGTATTTACTGATTATCTGCTTTAGGGTATGTAAAACGTAATTTGTAAGTTATAAACAAAGAGATAAGATTTATTTATTGTATGTTGTATTTATTTATCTTTGATGGTCTGAACCGTTATTTCGATCTACAGGACTTCGGAAAACCAGTAGTATAGATCACGCAATATTGATCATTACAACAAATATTTAATAACTCGGCACGCACCGGAGCCAGCACCGGTCAGCTGTCAACTCCTACTCCTCTTAGTCAGATTTCCTCTTCATTCTTTCCCTCTATTGATCTTTATTCTTCTCATTCTCCTTCGACCTCTGTTGTTGCACTCTGCTGCTCTGTTTTTCAGTGCGGGACCCGCCTCAGATGGGAGGGTCTAGAACCCTACGCAACGGACTTTGATAACCATCATATTTGAACTCTACGACCTCGATAAAACTTATATAGGGACACCAACATTGTTGTTCATCGTATGTCTTTATGTTAACTCGGCGCTACCGGCAGTGGCTTCCTAGCACGTGGTGCCCTTAGGAGCCAAGCTCCGTCAGATTCCATACCACAGTCTTTCAGATTCAACTCTGCATCCTACTCACCATAATTTCAACCAATTACGAACACATCGATTTTTTAAGGGGGTGGGTGGGGTCCCCTTCGGGGTGACGCGACCTCGTCGTAGACGAGGTTACCTCCCATCTAACCCTCTCCAAGTTTTTAACAAGTACGATAAAGTCTCGGAGGTGGCTGGAATCGAGCGTCGGAGTCTAACAGGATGCGAAGGATAGAAGACCGCGGCGGGAAAGCTGGAGGTTCGGAGATGCGTAAATACAAAACGAATTCCTTCAGGAATCGTTTTCGATCAGTATCGATTTCCTCGGAAGATCGAAATCTTCGAGCGTTAATGATATATATTAATAATACCTTTGTGTATAACAAAACATGAGCTACGCGCGGCGGCGCGCTCTCTCTCACGCGCATCGAACACCTCGGTTCGATATTAGCATTAGGCTTAACGATCAATTCTCGAGGTTTCGGGACAAGCCAGTAAAGGTAGCTAAACGCGGCGTAGGCGCTACGCTCTCGGGTGAGTGGACCCCCCTCTTAGTTACATCCTAGCGGGCTAGGAAATTTCTCGTTGTGGGGATCGTAGTATTCGAACACAACTTAAGCATGATTACATAGCTTTCGGACGATTGATAAGCATCATATTCCTCTTCCTTAAGCGAAAGAAGTGGCATCGGCGTACCCTGCCGCTAAACTTTTATTCTTATTATATATTACTATATATTATATATATATGAGGTAGATATATATACTTCTGATTAGTATTATCTCATAGTTATATTTTAGTATAGTTAGTTTATTCTTACGATATGAAGTGATCTGTATTATTATAATAGTTAGTTATTTATGTTTATATCATATATTATATAGTATTATTAATTATAGCCTTATCATTCGTAGTACGGTATATAATATTATATATTTAATGTAAACGATATATATAGATATATACAGTGGCGTATCCAGAAATTTTTTTCGGGGGGGCCAGACAAAAATATGTACTTTATTATATGTATATATATGATGGAAAAGTATGGTTATCTATATTATAGTATTATAGTATCATTATAGTATAGTATAACAAAATATAAGTATATTATATATTAATATATATTTTTTTATTACTTCTATTGCATATATACTGTATATAATTATATATATTATATTATACTGATGTAGTACTACCTTATTATTGAGGTATATATATATAGTTTATATATTATATTATATTATATAACTTTCAGTCGCCCATCTCTCTCTCTGCCCTATCTATCAGTGCGCCTCCCCACTCATTAACCTCCTCTCTCACAGGAAAACATGCAGACGCCCAAACTGGTAACACCTTCCATCTAATATTACTAATCATCTCCACCTTTAAATTGTGTTAACTTTAATCGCACGTCCCGGGCCCGATGCAAGACCAGCCCCGACCCTTCCCGAGTGCTAGTCAAATCCGGAGCGATTATTACCAGTTTAGTTATTTGTCATATTGTCTCGATGGTTATGTAGGAGTCGGACGTCAAGTGCCAGTAACGTCTTTTCATTCTCGTTAATGAGTATTTCTCAAGTGAGGTTTTTCAGAAGTCTCTAATGTGGAAAGCCTCTTTCTACCTGAGGCATAAAAAGCGCCTGGTGTATAAAAATATTGCCAGGTATTTGCAACAAGATAATATATCTGGAAATTGTTTACTGACGAACAGAAACTCAGTCCTTCTATTGCTGTTTGTTGGACGATCGCCGTGTGATGTGGTGCTATTTCCACTTCTGATATCCCATTCTTTGTCTTTCTACTACTTCTTTCTGTTGGCGTTTTTCGAGTTCTTCCTGTTGTAAAAGCAGTTACCACAATGTCCTTTTTTACTTCTTACTGTGGCGACATCTCATTCTGATGGAAAAAATTGCAAGAAGAAATAATTTCTTTATGATTTAAAAATCTCTCTCGCTGAATACTGAATATTAAATCATCGAAAATGGCATAAAAAGGGATAGTGCGTCCTGTCGTGGGTCGGCAAGTAGGTGAGATGCTGGAGCTGTGTCTTTTTGGAACTATGATTATATCCTTGGATATCAGCATTCAATAATGGAAACTCTGATACTCATAGAGTACCATCAAACTCTGCTGAAATTTATAAAGAATTTTCCTAGATGACTTCAATTTTAGTTTTAAGAAAATGACTCATGAGATTTGTTCTTGAATTTATATTTATTAGTAAAATTTAATTTCTCTGCCATAGTTGTTAATGGATTAAATGGAATACTTTAATTTATTCGGTCTAGAAACTTTCGGGGGGGCCAATGGCCCCCTGTCCCCCCCTCTAAATACGCCCACTGATTATATTATATATATATTTATTTGATTTATTATTATATATATACTACTATATTAGTATATATATATTTTTATATTATATATTACTATATATTATAATATATTATTATATACTTATATATATTATGTATAGAGTTATATATATATATATATATATAATATTATAGATATATGATTATGATTATGATTTATTTATTTGTAATCATGTTATTTTGTATTTTGTTGCAGGGATATCACCATTCCGTGCAGTCTGCAGGTATGGTGATGGTGGAGTGGATTGGTGGGTCATACTTGTTTACATCTCATTCAGCCGCCATTCACGAAAAGGCAAGTATGGTGAAGGGGAGTTGTCACGCCCTTGCCGGAGGAAGATGAGATCTCTAAAAAATTTTCGTCACAGATGACTCTTACTTCTTTAGAGAGAAACGCTGAGTCTCAGCATGCGTACTGAATGATATTATTCTGTAATATAGTTAAAATTTATAGCTTTTATAATTAAGATTGCCTTCTGTATTTAATATTCTAAAATTACAAAGAAATGAGGCTAAAATTTTTGTAGCTCCTCCATAACAATCAAACTAAAAATAATTTAAATGTATAAAATTTTTTTACATTGTTAAAAATCCCGAATCTCAAAAATATGTTTTTTTTCCTTTGATGTAGAGTTAAGTTAATTCGAAATCAAAAACATTTGCAATCCTGAAGATAGTCAGACCGCTTCTAGTATGTGACTGCTTAGATTTCGCTCGTTTCATTCAGTTTAAATCATTTCAAGATACATTCCTCTATTTTTCAAAATCTCTCTTCTGACCTGCTCCTTTTCGCATCTCGTCTTGGGTTTCACGCTTCCCATCTCGTACGAGTTTGGATCGATGTCATATATTATTAAATATATGTTATATATATATATTATAATACTATATGTTAGATATAGTTTCCATATTAAGGTATGATATATATAGCTTATCTTAGTATTATGTGATTCTTGATATTATATATAGTATTAGTATAGTATATATCATGGCACGTTGATTTTATTTTGTTCAATTACGATTATATAACACACTATTATTAACTGATATTCGCGATCATAGCACTAGACACATTATCAATAACATTAATGAATTAACGTTATTAACACTATCACTAATTATCATAACATTACTACTAGCACTATATAATATTATTATTATATTTACAAAATTCTAAGAATTGTGTCCCAATCTAGAACCATATGCGAGTCGCGCCTCTTTAGTTCTACGCTGTTAAATGCTAAGCGATCGGACCAGCTCCAATTACTACATAGTTAATAAGAAATCAGATTTCAGATTGATCAATTTTAAATCAGATGCGATGATCTGAGTTATTTTATCTGCATATATCATTTCGCAATTTTCAAAAAGGTTCGATGGACTCTTAACTTTTATCGCTTTCATCGCTTGTTCTTACACTGTCATTTCTTTATCACTGCCAGTGTTATGCAGACTCTCGAGTGCTCCCTCACACTCTTCCTCACATTTGCTATGCCTACTATCAGTCACGAAGGCGACCCATTCTTATTCACTATTTTTCTGTGAGATTCACCCTTATTCTCTTCTTAATACCTTCATCACTGATGCTTCCAGAACAGCTGATTCCTTATTCCACTTTGTTAGATGCTTATTCATACTCCTTGGCCATAACTTGTTCTTTACCTTTTTTTTTCTGCCCCTACGAAAATTCTGTTATGGAAACTTCATAACCTGTCCTCTTTTTTCATCTGCTGACTTTAATCATGTTAATCTTATCCTTTCTATCGTGAAATCTCCAACAGTTGGCTTTTACTACATTCTACCTACTCAATCCTCTCTTTTATTTATTTCAAGCTTGTAACACTTCGTCATTCCACTTTTCGCAATTGGCATTTTTTATTTCCTGACTTAGCATAATAATATCCTTCTCTTGTGCTGCTAACAAAGGCTTCCTGTCCATTTTGTTGTTCAGATTTGTTCACTATCATCATGCTCGCATTTAGCTAACTTCTCTACAACTGCACTCACATACTTTTCCTTATAATACAGTTGCCCTAACCTCTCATTCCTAATTCTCTCCACTTCGTTCCTTTCTCCTTCCTCTCTATCCAAGCTCCCACCAACTTTGCTATGCAAAAAAACAATATAATGATTTGATATTTCCATTCCCAGGCCACTCATTGGCTTAACATTCACCACATGCTTCAACATCTCTTTCTTCACCAGTACAATGTCAATCATACTTTTCACCTCAACACCACCTCTTCCCCTTTCCACTCTTGCAAACTTATGGATAATCTTGTGAAAAATGTATTACTTACACACACTTTTCTCATAGCACAAAAATCAATCGCCTTCCTACCATTCTCAATCTCTCCTGCTACCCTAAAGGTACCTGTTATCCCATTCCTCTTTCGATTACCTATCCACTCATTAAGGTCACCCAAAATAACCACTCTGCGGCCCCCACTCACCCCATCCAAATCACCACTTAGATCATTCTAGAAAATATTACCATACTCAGAATTCCCCTCAGATGAACCTTATACTGCCACAAATCATACCATAAATTAAACCATTAATATTCTAGCACACACACACACACAAAATCACCATAGCTCTAAGCCAAAGATAACACATAGGAATCGCAATTCCTTCCTTTCCCTTCTTATTCCTTTCCATTCTAGCATACACACATTTCACCCCACACCACTCACCCTCACTGCTTCCTTTCATTTTTGTTTCAGCAACGGCAAGCAAGTTAAATTTATCTTTTCTAAATACATCGCTTACCTCCCTCCTCTTCTCCTCACAATTTATATCTCTAACATTCCATGTACTCAAACGTCTCACAAAGCCTCACCGATAGATACAAGGTCGCTTAAGGCCATCATAACCAGGTCTGAGGCATGCATGAGCATTCCTAAAACCTTAATAAACGATAGCGGGTATCCCAGCACACACGGCCCTTTCAGTCACCTCCCACCACACGCAGGACATACAATAGAAGAAATATTCCTCCCCCCCGCCGACAAGCATACCTCCTATTTAATCACTTCTTGCGGAACAGAGAAAATACGATATGAGAATTCTTTCTAACCACATATAGGGATATAAATATATATATATACTATATATATTATATATATATATATAATATATATGATAATATATATATTATAGTATAATTATATATATATATATATATATAAGATAAAATGCTTTCACAGCATAGCTCTTATCCCTTCTTTTTGAAAATATAAATAAAAAATTAATTAATAAATAAATATCTTTCACAATCTCTCCTAGAACTAATAATAATAATAATAATAATAATAATAATAATAATATAATAATAATAATAATAATAATTAATAATAATAATAATAATAATAATAATAATGAATAAAATAATAATATATAATAATAATTAATTGTGATCAATATCATAAAAAATCCCCATCACTATTAATAACAATAGCTTTTTGGATCTTAAATAATTATTATTAAAACTCTTTCAAAAATTCTCAATAAAAGCAAAGAATTTAAAAAAAAATAATTGAAAGGAAATCTTCACTTTATGTTTTCAAACAGATTAAAAAAAAACATTCATAAATAAGGCGGAGCTTAGACATCTATTTATAAATAAAACTTTTTTTTTTTAATTAGATTCTTGTTTTCTAGTAATTGATGATTCCAATAGTGAATAGACGTAAGTGATTAATTTTGAAAACTTTTCGGTTATATATAGGCTATATATATATATATATATTATATATATAATATATAATATTGTGTTATATAAATATATATATATATATATAATATAAATATACATATATAATATATAAATATATATATAGTAAGTATACGTATATATATATATATACTATAATTTATATAATATATATATAGATATTATATTATATATATAATATATATATAATAATAGTTATATATATATAAATCTATATATATATATAATACTATATATATAATAATATATATATATATATATATATATATATATGTGTGTGTGTGTGTGTGTGTATGTGTGTGTGTGTCCCCCTGGTGGGCAAAAGCCTAAGGCTACCAAATTCCACCATAGTTGGGGGAAGTTGCCATTAAAGGCCGACATGCCCCGTTAATAGTATGTTCCAGACTTTACAAGTTTAGTGTATAAAAGATTGAGCATAGCGGTTAAGTCTGTGGTCAGAAAGTTGGAGAGAGAAAGGATGGGAGATGTGTGGAAAGGCTTGTCCCACGATCGAGCCCTTCTCAATGGAGGGGGAATGCAACTCGAGAGTTCAGAAGAGCAGTATCCAAAGTATAAGCGATTGAATAAAATGTGAGAGAGCAATTCGACGGGTAAAGGGAGAGACTAGAGAGAGTTAGTGAGAGTAGGAGTCGTTAGGACGATAAGAACTAGACTCTCCCCTTTCAGTGAGTGGAATCGCCGCAGATGCGATAGGCATACTCTATACAGGGGTGAAAGACACCCCTATAAATACCAATTAAGCAACTCGAGAGAGAGAGAGAGAGAGAGAGAGAGAGAGAGAGAGAGAGAGAGAGAGAGAGAGAGAGAGAGAGAGAGAGAGAGAGACACGCAACCGGCCAGGCAGTGCATTTGAGAGTAGATGTTTGAGAGTGGTACCCTTTCTTTGACACAGGATGAATGAAAGTATGCTTTCGATCAGAAGGAAAGCTCTAGGTGGATAGGCAGAAAAGCAACAGTATACCAAGGCAAGGTGCAATCTCGGAAGTACAAGTTATTAAGAATCACAGAAAGGATGCCATCAGAACTTTGCACCTACTCATCTTTTCAAAATTTATCGTATTATGTTAAGTGAGAGCAGAACTAAAAGTTATCTTAGAAGAAACTATAGTTTTAGGCATGAAAGAGTTGTAGGAAAGTGCAGAAGTGATATTATTAAGAAATACCCGAAAACAAGAGAAAAAAAGTTACGGCAAAGTAGATCCATCTAGGTTAGGTATAAGTTTACTGCATCGTCGATCCATGTAGGTTAGGAATAGGTTTACTGCGTCGTCAATCCATATAGGTTAGTTTTTTTAAGGGCCATCCTAGTTCAGGTTATAATATGTTTTGCTAAGTATACAACGAACATCAATATGAGAAAAAACAATAAGGACAGAAGTTTAACACCGAACATATTTTTTACCACTTCCAATTTTGAAGTTTTAACTCTAAAATACGTTTCCTTTCTCATGCAAAATACACGTTCTTGTTTACTTTATATAAATATATGAATTTTATTTTATATAAAACAAAATTCACGGATCCATATAACTCATAAGGTCATATATATATTATATTATATTAATATTATATATTATATATATAATATATATATATATATATTGATATTATATATATATAAAGTATTATATATATATAATAATTATATATATTATAATATAATATAATAATATATAGTATTCTTTCTTTCTTTCTTTTTTCGTTTTCCTCTCCCAGGAAGGATTTTCATCCTGTTTCAGCCGCGCAAGGGTCTTTCTCCAGACATCCCTCGCTGCACTATTTCCTCTTCTCTTTAGTCACTCTCGATTTTTGGTAGCTGGGACAGGCTTTCCGAGAGAGTCCGCCCCGACTCCGGCCCTATCTCTTTCTCGGTCTCCCCTTGTCTTCGCCGCTCTGTCCAATTCCCATCTTCTTTTCGGCATCTGTCCTGCTCCATCCTCTCCAAGATGTACCCCACCATCTCAAATCTCCCACAATCCACAGTATATATATATCGATATAATATACTATATGATATATTACTGTAATATATATATATTAATAATATAGATTACTATATATATATTATATAGGATATATATATATAATATATATAGATATATATACTACTCCTTTAAAAAGGAAACATAAAAAGACATATCGAAAAAAATCTGCGAACACCACTCGTCTACGATCGCTCGCAGATGTCAACCGAGATTAGCTAAACTCCCAAGTAAACGTGAGCGTAAGAGGTTGCCACAAGCATTGCTTGATTTTATCAGCTGTTAATAATTTGTCATTAAGCTTCTTATTAATTTGATTTTTTTACCGGGGCTCGAGCCGACGGTGGGACAGAGGAGGGACGAAATCTCCCCGTCGTCCCCCGGGAGGCCGAGAGACCCCTGACTCTTTCCATCTTTGCGATTATATTGGGTATTCCTTTAAGTTAAAAAAAAACTGATTTGGCAACCCGTTGACTTGGCCTATGCTGAAAATCGAAAACAAAATCGATTACATCGCTCGTGTCGATATATATCGGTTAACATCCTTTAAAGGACATGAAATTTCCAGTATTATATATATATATATATAATATATATATATATTATAGATATATAATATAATATATACTATATATATAGTATATTTAATATATATATAAAATTATCATATAAATTATAAATATATATAATGATATATGTTCTTAATATATATATTAGTATTTCAAATGTGCCTAATGGCGTTTGCACCCTACCTTGAGATGACTCCAGAGTGTTAGCCGTTCGTTAGATCCACGATCTGGCTAACAAGGAAATATACAAATAATTCTTGCGTTATTGCACAAATAACTTTGAATTACTAATAATGTCCGTTAAAAATTACCCAGTGTTGCCGTTGACCCGAGTGTTAGCGGGGAGCCCGTCGAGGTTACGGTGTCCCAACGACACGCTTCGCTCCTCTTGGGAAAGCTAAGCTTCAGAGGTAAAATGATGGTTTCCCTTTTAGCCAATCGTGGGTCTCGAGGTAACACTCTGGACGTACCATCTCAAGGGTAAGGGTTCGAAACCCACTAGGACGCATTTGAAATAGTACAAATAATTTGCTTGCGTTTTATTGCACAAATGATCTTTGAATATACTAGTATAAATAAGATAATTATCTAAATATATTATATAATTAAATATATATATTAATATAGTATATATATAATAATATAATAATATATAATTTAACATATATATAGTATATTATATATATTATGTTCGAATTGATGAGCCTCTATACTGGAGACAAGAATTGCATCTCTCAACAATAAACAATAGAACGTTTTGTTAACCTGTTTTTTTCAGAAGGTGTGAAGCTCAGAAATTACCTTCCGAATTAAATGTTTTACCACAATCCGTTATGAATCACCTAACTAAATATGCACGATGGCGTTCGACGTTCGTCTATGCTTTCACTTCTGACTTCTGAGTACACTAACATGCTTCAATTTCATAGAAAGAGTACATTATTACTTTGATTTATTTATTGCAACCGAACTCCAGAATTAAAAGAGAGGATTTGTAAAATAAATAATAACAATTGATGTAGTGATTTTACGTTCGTCATGGCTTACCGGAACTATAATTAAATTATAATATCATTGCTTTGATGCCTAACTCCAGAGGACGATTTCTCTTAAAAGTTTTTGTGTGTGATTCTCTCTCTCTCTCTCTCTCTCTCTCTCTCTCTCTCTCTCTCTCTCTCTCTTCTCTCTCTCTCTTCTCTCTCTCTCTCTCTCTCTAATGACTTTTCTTCGACCAACCTCATAAAATAATCTTTATTTTTTTTATCTAGCTCTTTTTCTATCATTTTTCTTCATACAGATTTGAAAACAATGTACCGTCTTGTTCGTTAACAGGGGGTAGTGGAGGGTGGAGGGGAGTCTGTAGTCTATGTAAATTGTAAAGTATATTACTATGAATATATGCTACACAATTTTAATATTTTTTTTTTGCTCTGAGGATTTTCATGTTGGTTGGTACTTGGTTGTTAGTCTTTAAGGTAAAGGTGGCTTTTTGCTTTCAAAAATTTTTTTGTTTTCAATTCTCATCCTTTTTGTACTACATTCTCAACATTTGTACGGCTCTGCACTAAGCATTTTTACGGCCCTGTACCAAGCATTTTTACTGCCCTGTACTAAGCATTCTTTAATGCCCTGCAATAAGCATTCTTTAGTGCCCTGCAATAAACATTTTTACTGCCCTGCACTAAGCATTTTACTGCCCTGCAATAAGCATTTGTACTGCCCTGTACTAAGCATTTTTGCTGCCCTGCACTCAGCATTTTTACGACCCTGTACTAAGCATTTCTACGGCCAATAGAAGGCTGATGAGTCCTAAGAAATTTCGTAAAGTGGAATGAATTATTGCCTAAAACACGCCATCCAATGGATAGTGTTTGTTAATTTAATAGATCTTTTATCTGTATTACTAAAATACGAGTATTATGTACAATTAAAAATAACGAAAAATGTCGTTTATAAAAATATCGTAAAATTCCAGGTAATGGTAACGTTGCTAATATATATATATATATATATATATATATATATATATATATATATATATATATATATATATATATATATATATATATATATATATAAAAAAAGAGAGAGAGAAAGAGAGTATATATATATATATATATATATATATATATATATATATATATATATATATATATATATATAGTATGAAATCTTACGTCAAAAATTTTGAAATTAATTCATAGAGATTCTGTCCTCTCTTTCTGTGGCCTCGAGCCCCCCTAATGGAATTTTAGGTTTCCTGGCACTTCAATTTTTAGGAGCCGACGGGGGACAGAGGGGGGACGAAGTCCCCCCCGTCGTCCACCTAGAGGCCGAGAGACCCCGACTCCTGATATCTATGTGGTCTACTCTAGGGTATTCGTTAGTTTTAAATCATAAAACGACTTTACATAATAAGCGTTTGTACGCTGATTCCAAATATGTAATTATTTTTTTCCGTAAGTCTAATACTTTTCGAGATAACTCTCCTGTCCCTTTATAGAATTATATTTATATTATTGTATATATATATATATATATATATATATATATATATATATATATATATATATATATATATATATATATATATATATATATATATATATATATATATATATATATATATATATATATATATATATATATATATATATATATATATATATATATATATATATATAATAAAAATAATAATAATAATAATAATAATAATAATAATAATAATAATAATAATAATAATAATAATAATAATAATAATAATAATAATAATAATAATAATAATAATAATAATAATAATAATAATAATAAGTTAGGACAGGTTACATAGATTTAAATAAATAATTATGATTTGCTGTGAAGCTTTTTATTGCAAAACAAGTTTTCTTTTCACTTTTATCAAATAAAATTGTGTTGTTAGGCTATTAGATATCATTAGTAGCGGTTTAAGCATGGCTTTGTCATAGGCTTTGTGTTTTAGTGCTGCCGAAAATTAAATTTGACAACAGTGTTTCATAGGTATAACAACAAATCGATTGATTTTTCTAAAAAATCGATTTTTTAAGAATCTGTTAAACTCAACTATTACCAAATTTAATTTAATATAGATGAATCGGTTTTAATTAATTTAGTTAAATTATGAAATTATATATTTTATTTAAATTTATTTTGGTAATTATCTAGTATTGGTAACTCCAGTTCACGTACATAGTATATTAAAATTATAAACATTTCATTTACAAAAATGGTTTTAAAAAATTATTTGAAGTTTTTTTTACGGATTTTCGTGTATTTTACGCATATATTTTAAAGAAAAATATAAAAAATAACGTTCCAAAAATTTTAAACGGCTAATTTTCTCGTTTTTTTTAGGGATATCGCTATCGATGCTTTGTTTCGATTTTTTATATATCGATTGCATTAATATTTTTCCGATAATCGATAATTTTGAACGATTATCAACAATTCGATTGTTCTGCCAAATTACGTTTACGTATATTAAAAAAAAAAAAAAATCAAATGAATTTTGTAATAATAAAATAATAATAAAATAAAAATAATAAAGTAATAATAAAATAATTTTTTCTTATAATAATACATATAATATATATATATATATATATATATATATATATATATATATATATATATATATATATATATATATATATATATATATATATATATATATATATATATATATATATATATATATAGAGAAAGAGTATATATATATATATATAGTGAGAGTGAGAGAGAGAGAGCAGGGTATAATGGAATGGAAGGATATGGAAATAAAGGAGGACACTTGTGGATGGAGAGAATATATATATAGGCTAAGTACATATATATGCTATTATTGTTATATATATATATATATATATATAGCATAGATAACAATGGCCCATTAGGGGCCTTGTTTGACGGGTCAGATGGGGGGACGTTTTCCGGCCCCGTAGGGGAGGGCGGAGGAACCCCCGCGACACCCAAATACCGAAGAGCGGGGTTCCGGAGACCCTCCCGGGAGGGGGGGGAGTCTCACCTCGTTCCCCGGGAAAGGCCGAGAGACCCCGATCTCCCAGCACGGGTGAGCCTACATTTGGGGCACCCCATTAGTTTAAAGAAAATTATTAAAAAAAAAAAAAAAACTAATGGGTACCCCAAGGGTAGACCGCCCCGATGCAGCAGGAGTCGGTCTCTTCAGTCTCCGGGAACGAGAAAGGGTAGATCTGAGCCTCTCCGGGAGGGCCTCCGGAACCCCGCTCTGGTATTTGGTGTCGCGGGGCTCCTCCGTCTCTACGGGGCATGGAAACTGTCCCCATCCAGAAAACCCTGTCTGCCCGAGTCCCCATTATTACATACATAAAACCACCACCAATACATACATATTATTACATACATACATATATACATACATATACATATTACATGTTCTGTTACTCGTACATCCCCACTATTTTGATGATATTGACAAGAATACTTTTTTTTTTTTATTGTATATTACGCACAAATATTGTTTTACAATTTTTTTTATTTCTTTGATACTATTTACGTACACTATGTCTATAATATCGATTCCTCGAAATTAGTGAAAAAATCGATTATAAAAAAATAATATCGATATCGATGTATCGATAATCTGAAACGCATTTCAACAGTGATTCATTATCCCTACACGAACGGAAAAAAGCTGAATTGTTATGATTTTCAGAGCGTTAATATTAATATTTTTAGTGAAAATATTAACTCAAAATAAACTCAAATGCGTAAAAAAAACTTCAAATAATTTTTTAAAACCATTTTTGTAAATGAAATGTTTATAATTTTAATATACTATGTACGTGAACTGGAGTCACCAATACTAGACAATTACCTTTATTTTTAATTAAAAAAAAATTAATAGATAGTTAGGACTTAGGAATAGCATTTATATTATTTTTTTTTTATTGTGAAATGAATACATGGCACCAGAACATTTCTTTTAAAATATATTACATGATGAAGGCCAAATGCATGATTCATGAACAATGGTCTACCTGGATGAAATTGTCAAATTGACATTATCTACCAAAAATAATGGTAATTGTTACCCAGAGGGTTCCTCTACATAGATTTTTATAAAAATCACAGCATAGATTCTAAAAAAATAGTAATGAAGAATAATAATAAAAAATAATGCAAGTCTTTAGGAAAAAAGTTACAGCCTCTCAAAGTTTAAAATAATCCCATAGGGTTTTATAAAAATGCTAAATGGACCGCGAGGTTGGTTTAGGACCATCCTAGTTCAGGTTACAATAAGATTTGTTAATTATACACATTTACACTGCTGCAATTTTATATAAATCCATTTAGGGGCCCTTAGTGTAAACAAATACCAAAATAATAATAAAGAATAAAAAAATGAAAATGACAAAATCATGATTTTGGGTTATTATGAGATCTTATGTAAACATTCAGGGTAATAGTTCGGTTTGAGGTAATGTTATCAAATATCGATTGTTTTTTCCGATAATCGTAGGTTATTGGATATTGGTGTTACCCATATATAAAATATGGTTTGTTCGAACACGTAAGAGTAGCACTGGCTTTGGCAAAATTTACATTAAATAATTTTTCAAAAAAGAAATATTTGTTTATATAGTTACGTATATATTAACTTAAATGTGTTATTTAAAATAAAATTTATGAAAAATTTAATAAAATTCAAACATTTGAATATATATATATATATATATATATATATATATATATATATATATATATATATATATATATATATATATATATATATATATATATATATATATATATATATATATATATATTTATTGGCGGTCTATGAGGTGAGTTATACATATATATATATATATACGTCATAACCATTCTTAAACAACTTGGTCTCCCTACCTCCCTAATGCACTTTTGGAAATTTTTTTTTTGTAAATCACAGCCCTATAGTCGGGCATAAGCACACAAAAAAATAACGTAATTCTAATAATAAAAGTTTTATTAAAGTTTGAATAACTGAAGTCAGCCCGACCAAGTGGAGGGGTGAAGGACTGACTATTGATAGTGACCGACCATCTGTTTAAATTGCCTTAATGTGATAATTTCAATTTTATATTTTAATTTTTACTTAATATAATAATTATTTATCATTAAAATTCGTAATAAGTAATAAAAATGTCAATAATGATAAATAAAATACGAATATAAATAAGGTGGTCCGATTCACCCCTCAATAATAATAAAAAAAATAATTTTGACACTTTTTTGAACTCGTTTTTTTTATTAAAATTTCATTTTTTAAAAAAATTTTCACTTAATATAAGTAACTTTTTATTACATTTAAATTAATTATACGTAATAAAAATGTCAATAATAATACGTAAAATACGAAAAACAATGGTGGTCCGAGCCACCCCTCCATCAATTTTTACGGCGGGGTGAATCGGACCAAGTTAGGCCCCGTTTTTTTGCCACTAATACTGCTTGGATCAAAAATTTACTTTGCCAGTTTAAAGCTAACATACTCGAGTGTATCCACTGAAAAAATAATTAAAATCGATCCACAATTTTTCATTTTATAACGAAGTTAAAAAAACTCACATTTTTCAAAAGTGAAGTTCTATTGAAGGAAATTTTGTACCCTAATTTCTAACATTTTTTAAAAATATAAAAACTTTCTAGAATTAAATATGATCTAAATAAAACTTGTAGTACTACCGCTGGATATAAAATGAGCGAAATTTTTTTTTTTTTTTTTTATTATTTTTTATTTTATTTAGAGTGGACCGAATCACCCCTCCTAAAGAGGCGGGCCCGGTCACCCCGCCCGACGCTATATATATATATATATATATATATATATATATATATATATATATATATATATATATATATATATATATATATATATATATATATATATATGATTGTATATTTTTAATGCTCACAGTATGTAACTAGGGACCGGCAGCTCCTACAGTAAAACAAATTATATATTTGGAATCAGCGGAAAATTCTAAGGATGGGATTTAACTTTTTTTTTTTTTTTTTTTTTTGGCTTATTCATCGAAAATATATTTTAAAAATTATTTCCCCCCATTTAGGGGGTTCTCGAGTCGACGGGGACAGAGGGGTCATTTCATACCTCGGAGGGATGGTTGAGGAACCCGCCACACCCAAAGACCAAAGAGCGGGGTTCCGAGACCCCGAGGGGATTAGTCCCCCCTGCCGCCCACCGGAGGCCGAGACCCCACTCCTACCATCTTTGCGTTTACCCTGGGTATTCCTTTAGTTAAAGTAATTA
>JABUQX010047171.1:0-7500 GCA_015478945.1 Trachelipus rathkii
AAAGGTAATTGTTGTTAGTGTTGCCTGCTTGCCTTTTTAAGGCGTTAGCCCTATTTTTGGTGACGGCGGCTTTTTACCCTTGTGCCCGTGCAACGACATGAGTATTTCGGGTCCTGTACCTGCACCATTCAGTATTACCAGTGGCCGTCTGTTCTCTTGCATAATTGTGTTGGACCCACGGCTAACTGTGATGGCGTGTTACTGATTGGATTATTCCCGAAAAGTCACGCAACGTGTTTAAGCGGCAAGACGAATTCTCGCCTGACCCCCATAAAAACTCCAGAGCTCGTACTACTTTCAAAACCATTCTACTAACGTAGCAAGAAACCAGATCATTGCTTGGTTTCCTAACCTACTTAATCACTGATAGCTTCCAGCTCCGTCCTTGCCAAACGATATAACAAAAATTTGCTACAAAAGTAATGTAGAAATTTTTCTGGGGACCGGCCTGAGCAACAAAGCGCTTTTTTAGCTTACAAAGATGAAGTTGGGTTAGATCCACCCGCCAACGTAATAGTCATCCACTGATTACTCCAAGGATTAATGTTTTATATCGAACACTTGATGCCGTCTAACGCTAAGCTTCTGGTGCTGGTCCTATACCAAATTGTGGGACGAGTAATTGTGCAAAGAAAAGCCAATTAGTCGTGCATCTCCAGAGCACTAAACAAATCCGAAGCTAATTACAAAACTATTGAGCAAGAAGCATTGGCTATAGTCTTTGCGCTGCAAAAATTTAAGAATACCGTATTCGGTTATCCGCTTACAATTATCACGGATAACCAACCGTTGATTCACCTCATACGTCATAAACAACTTACAGGACGTTTAGAAAGATGGAATTTATTCATAGCGCATTTTAATCCAACAATTATTTACAAACAAGGCAAAACTAAATATTATTCCTGACTATTTAAGTAGAAATCCTCCTCCTTGCTCTTTATTCTTTTGCACAAAAAATACCGCACTCCTTACTGGGGAACTATTCCCTTTGGACTAAAGAAAATATTGGTGAAGATGAAGCAGAAGAGTGATGGATGTAAACGCCTTAAAACCCGCTCTGATGGAATATGCTAAAACCCATCATCTCTCACTTTAAACAAACCTCTTTTGCAACAAGACACCTGCTGGACGACTGTAACCCCATGTTATTAATCGATGACATTTTGCATTATGGCAACACAGTCTGGTACATTTCCTATTCCAAGTTACCAGACACATTATCCACTCCGTTCATACGAAACCCACTTCATTGCCTGCCTTAGCAGCGGGACACTGCGGAACGCAGAGAACCGAATTTAGAATTCGAGAACGTTACATTTTCCCTAAACTACATACACTTACAAATGATTATTGTACTACATGTCCTTCCTGCCAAAACATTAAAGGTAATACTCCAAAAAACGCCCCCATAAAAGCATACCCGGCCTCCCATATGAACCTTTTCCAGAGTCCACTAGACATTTTAGGACCTTTACCACAATGCGAAAAGTTACACGAATGTAAGAATATATGCCTTTGCGGGATGGACGAGGACCTGCTTCGTAGGTGATGTTGAACTTGTGCCCCCGTGAAAACCGAACCATAGCTACAGCAAAGACATTGGCACAGGCTATCCTAGAGGAGGACAATGTCACCAGTTCTATCCAGAGTAATTATTGTTTGCGATAGGGCACCCGGAGTTACCTCCCAAACTTTTAAAGAGATATTGGCCCAATGGCGGAATTAGGCCATGTAACATAGTTGTTGCGACCACGCCAGAGTGAATGCATTGGTTGAAAGAAAAATTCTTAAGATAAGCAATATCTACAGACCACTATTCAACACCAATCACAACGTACAGGTCAATTTACATTCCATTCAGCACCAAACTGCCATAAATTCAACCTACCATTCCGGCTTCGGTAACCTCCCTCGCACACATTACTCCTTACACTTGCATCAGAACCGTTCTGTTCCTTGGGACCTTCCAAAGTACTATGTCCTAATCCCCTTCTACTTCTACACAACCATCCCGCCCGTAAGTTACATAATATGATTATGTTGATGAAATAGCCGAGCGAGCATGAGCCCACTTAATTAGAGACCAAGCTTGTGAACATTTACAACAGAACAGAAAGCGCAATCCTAATAGCCACATACGAAAATATTGTACTATCCGCCTATGAAAATGAGGCGAGTTTTAGGTTAGACATGCCTGTCGCACAGTCCTAAAAACCTATACGACCCCCAAACTTGCCAAAAAAGGGACGGCACGCGTCATATAATCCGTCACAGTTATGTTACCTTATACAAACTGTTACTCCAATGGTCGCTAAATCCTCAAGATCTTTTATGTGTCCACGGTGATAATGTAACCTATCATAAAGTTACACAATTAATTTACCAACCCGTTCCCCAACAACAAACCCCACGGCGATTCCTACATACAAAAACAGGACTCCTCAAAACAGCTCAACCAATTACAAAAGTACGCCAACAACCATACGAAACATTTTACACATCCATATACGCTCCACCGAAACACAATATTCCCAAGACAAAATCGAACACCGGACCACAGTCAACACACTGACGTTCTCCAAGCAACTCCTTACACATTCCTTCCAAATATCGCACCGACAAAATATACAACAAAGACAGTTATTCCCACCATGAAGAACCTGCTCACCCAGAACAAATTTCCCTAACACATAAGTGGACTCCTTTCTACAAAACAACAATCACGCTCCGGTAAGAGACTTACCCAGCCATACCTTCCATGCACTATTTTATAGTTATCTCTATGAGAGGATTTCCAAATCTCTACTCTTGCTCTCCAAAAATTACAACCTTATCAAAGGTCTCTAAGCTCACCTCATTCCACACCCCCACTGCACTTGCTAGATATGTCCTCTAGCACGAAACACTCCAACCTTATCCCCGTAGGCGTCCGCTTCTCATAGAAAACAGTGGCCACGCCACCAACTATTCACTCTAATGTGTATCAGACATATCTCCCGCCCCCCTCCAGGACAGGCCTTAGTGAATGAATGATCCATCCTCGACCTTCCTTAAAATCTCGAACATCCTCACATACTCACACCCCATAGCATACGAACAGACAACAATGCTGGCAACTATTATGAAGACAAAGAGAATACCTTTTACCTCCTAAACAAACGTTTTTTCCATTAAGCTGGTAGAGGCTCATGCCACCTCCAAGACCCTCCACCCGGTTAAAAAATTTCCTTTACTTTTTCTCCCCAGAGGGATACTCTCACAGTATATTGTGCGTAAACATAGTTTGTAAACTTTACAAAATCACATCTTATGAAACAAACGCCATTCCAAAGACATGTTTTAGAAGAGAATATCTTCGCACATTTATTCGTGAAAAGATAGTAATATGTACATTTAAATTCAATACCAGCATAAAATTTTGTTAAAAGAAATGGAAACATCACTTAAAAAAAAATGATTTAGTTAAGTTTACATAACTTAACATTAAGTTTTGATATCTTTAATACTTATTAATTAGTTAATAATTATTATTATATTACAACATAATTCAAATTCATTTTTAATTTTCTTTTATATATCTAATACCAAACAACATACTATTCAGTGCTATTATTTATTCTAATCTATATTGAAACTAAATAGAAACAACATAATCAAGGTCGATATTTATCCACTTATTTTTAACTTAAATAACTAAACCACAAATCTAAAACCTCATCCAAAAAGAAAGAAATTATTTACAAAATAACCTCATTTGAAAATTATACCTATCCACACTTCAATTCATCCCCATTCATTCGACAATTTATAACACTAGTTAACATATATCCTTCATAAATTTGTAATAATTTCAATTTACATCTGATACCCATGTACCTCTAACATCCGAAAATAAAGATAATTCATTGACAAGCATATTCCTTTTTCTCTTCCCCTTGCCGGGTCTATTTGCCAACACATATATTCATTTCCAATCTCGCAAACTTCTCATTGCAAGTTATACAAACTAGATTACATAAATAAATGCAAATAATCTGCATTCTCTTATTTCCGAAGCATTCAAAACCACGTGTACGATACAATAACATAAGCCACCCGAAAAGCCAACGATTCTATTTTCAATAATTCGTTTTTTTAAATTAACTAAATCAATTTTCATAGTAACTAGCCTCATTCAGATATCATTCTTTTCGTTATTTAAAAACACATTCATTAAACTTATTCCCCCAAAAAATCAACGAACTCTAAGGAATATTAAGAAATTACGAATAATCATTTTTTTTAAGGGCTGATAAATGAAGCTTTACGGGCTGAAAGAAGGAAGATTTCCAACTATTTCTCCACTTTTTCAGACAACAAACTATTTACTAAGATTCTAATAAGATTCGTTAAAAGTCAAAATCCGATTTAAAAATATTAAATAATAATTAATTATTAACAAAAAAAAAATACATTCGAAAAAGTTTTAAAAGTTTTTAGAAGAAAATTAATAAAAATTTATTTTAATGGCTGGGAAAAATTGGAAAGCCAACTTGAAAAGTTCCCAAATTTTGAATAAGACTGAATTAATTCGTGTTAACCAAAATTTCTGGGTATTTGCTTTTGATTTTCGTTCGACCTAACTCTTCTCATTCTTTTTTCCTACGTTTAACAGTATATAAACTTAAAATTGGTTACATATTATTGTTCTTAAAAATTTTATCTATCATTTATTCTAATGATGTAAATCAAAAGATTTTTTTTTTTTAATAAAGAAAATAACACCGCCTCAATTCCCTTTGAGTTTCGTTCAATTTTCAAATCATAGGGCAAAAACATCTTGGCTTTCATTGAGGCAGTAAGATTCGCTTTCTCTATGTGGACGGTTTAAAGAAAATATCTTGGAACTTATCTTTCCTAGTTTTTTTTTTGGGGGGGGCAAAGAATTGAAAGTTTTTATAGTGCATAAAATAGTTCGTGCTGATCTTTCTAAAGCTGATTTTTACACTTGGTGAGATATAACTTTTTTTTGCATTGGCTTGCATTTGGGACCTAGTAGAGATAGGCCGGCTTAAATGATGCTTACAGCATGCCTAGGTTATTATAATAAAGGAACAATAATGAGTAATAATAAGATTAATAATAATTTCAATTTTAATCATAATGAATAGTGATAATATATATATATATTATTATATATAAATATATATATTATATTATATTATATATATATAATATATATATATATAATATATATATAATATATTATATATATATATATATATATACTATTATTATATATATATATATATATATATATTATATTATATATATATATTTATATATATATAATATATATATATTATATATATTCGTATATATATATTATATATATACATATATATATATATAATATATATATAATAATATAATATTAGTATATATATATAATATTATATTATATTATATCTACTATATATATATATATATATTATATATCTATATAACTATATATATATATATACTATATTATAATAATTTATATAATTACTATATTATATATATTATATATATATATATATAATACATTAATATTTATATATATATGATATATATATATATTATATATATATATATATATATATATATATATATATATATATATATATATAATATATATATATATATATAGTATATTTTTATAATATTAGTATTATAATATATATATAATATATGTTTTACATTGTATATTTTTTTTTTTAATTTTTTCACGCATCTTTTACGGCTATTGGCAAAACGTAAATTTTGATGTCTCATTTAAATTGTTTTAAACCTTTCTCGCACAGATATTTATGTAAATGTTGACGAAAATTACAAAGAGGTCATATAATTTTAAAATCTCGGGATAAAAATTTAAGTCGGTTATTCTTACTGCATGGGCAGGACCTGATTACAGGCATGGTATATTATAACTAGGGTATCGAAATTCTTTTATTTGGAGTCCGACCGGTAAAAAAATTGAGTATACTTTAGATTTGAGCAATTAATTTTACGTCTTATTGGTTCTTTTCATTTTAGACATGGGGTTAGCCTTTGACTGTTAATTTTTTTCTTCGTATTTTCTTATTAAGCCTTCAGCTGGTAAATTTGGATGGCAATAATTTATACCGTATTCTTTCATTTTAGATGACATGGTAGCCTTTTGAGAGTTAATTTTCTCGGTAATTTTTCTTTTAAGCGCACTGCGGTAGATTTTGAAGCAAAATAAATTTTCACCGTATTTTGTTTTTCATTCTTAATGCTGTACGGGTACTATAGAGCTAACTTTATCGCATTTTTTTTCTAACCAATCACCTTTTACCCCTTTTTTACATTTTGAAAACTATTAACATAGTCTTAAACTCGGCATGCATTTTATATTTCTTCGTATTTCTATACTTTCACCCAGTTTTTTATTCTTTTGAAAATGTTTTTATTTTATTAAAATTCGAAGGGCTGATTTTCCCTGTACCTTTCAGAGGTCATGCAATTAATTTTTTTTAGTTCCGCTTTTAATCATTTTTGAAAATGGTGAATTAACTTTATCTTATTGAATTTCCTCTGCCACGTCATGACGCCCTTTTAACACTTTGTTATTTTTCTTTCTTAATCCGCAGGGTGGGTAGATAGTGGATATAATCTTAGCGTTAAATAAATTTTACTGTGTTTGCCCGATTCCCCATTTGGTTTATTATAAATATACCTACCTGGGGTTATAATATAATGATTATATATATTATATATATATATATATTATATATTATATAGTATATTATATATATATACTATATACATATATTATATATTATATATATTATATAATTATATATTATATATAATAATATATATTATATTTTATATATATGTATATATATATATATTATTATATATATATATTATATATATTATAAATAATATATATTATATATATATTTATTAATAATTTCCTTCTTTAAAAAGCGTAGCGCTTGCTTGAACTTCCTCATCATATTTTCAATGAAAACCTTAAAACAGAGAGGAGAGAGAGACAGATATATTCTGACACCGCCAGAGGAGAGAGAGAAGACGAGAGAGAGAGAGAGAGAGAGAAGACGAGAGAGAGAGAGAGAGAGAGAGAGAGAGACAGGGAGAGAGAGAGAGGAGGAGTCATTCTTAGTCGCCGTGCGTACTGATTCCACGGACTAGCGTGATCTCATTTCTTATCGAGTGCAGAAGAAATTTCTTTACTGATCACGTTCGATATAAATTAGCAATATATATTAGTACTATAAATATTTATATATATATGATCAAAAAATATAATATATTAATATATTAATATTTAGATATATATTATATATATATATATATAAAATATATTTTATATATATATATATATATATTATATATATATATATAGTATATATATACATAGTAGGCTATATAAATATATTCATACATAAAACATAACATAGAGAAAGAAATATTATATATATTTAA
>JABUQX010047171.1:12500-17500 GCA_015478945.1 Trachelipus rathkii
CTCTGTATGAATTAAAATGTCATCCATATACACATATACACGTGACAATTATTAATATCCTGCAGAAGGATGTTTATCATTCTTTGAAAAATAAAAGGAGAGTTAACATACCCCATTGGGAGGCAGGTATACGTGTATGTTCCCAGGTTACAGGTGATAGTAAAGTATTTTTCGCTTTCCGCAGATAAAGGAATGGTGTAGAAGGCTTGTGTCATATCGATTTTTGAGAAGTATTTGCAACCTTTCAATGTGAAGATTGCATCTTACAAGGTCGGCAGACCGAAGTTATCATACTCAGCCCTCTTATTTAGCTCTCAAAAGTCTGATATCAGCCTGACTTTGTTATTACTTTTTTCGCGAACAAATACTGGGAAAACCCATGGGGAATTTGTACTTTTTAGCACCCCTGTTGCAAGTAAGTAATTAAATTCTGACCTAGTTTGTGAATATAATTTATGCGGTATTCTTCTTGGCCTCAAGCGGATTGGTGGACCTTTAAATATTAGCTTTATAAGGATAGGTGTCAGCCAACTCTTGTAGAACTCTTTCAGGTATGACAGCAATATCTTCATCTGTAGTTATTTTTCCATCTTTGTTTATTAATGCGATACTGGTGCCGCTTGTTTTACCTTTATATTTTTCAAAAATTTCAGCACACCTGTCTTTCTGTTTTCTCTTTATATAATTATTTTCAGACATATATGGGTTGAGAAAAAGTTCTTTATATTTCATTATTACATCGTTAAAGAATAGTGAACTATTAGGTAATAGAGTAGAATTGAGAGGAAGGGTTTTAGTAGGAGACGAAGGGTCTCGAGAAATTTCGTGCACATGCATATCTCTTAACTGTAAATTTATATTTAATTTTATAGTATGATTAGTCAAAGGGTCAGTTAAAATATTCTTTTTAAAATCAATACCAAAACCATAACGTTTTAAAAATGGAAGCCCCAAAATATTAATTTTCAAATTTGCAATATAAAATTTCTCAATATATTTCCTATTTAAATTTATATCAATTTCTAAAGTTATTACATCATAAATGTCAATTTTGCTATTATTTGCTGCTAATATATGACCTATAGGCTTTTTGCGCTTTGCAACTGCATCTGATGTTGCAATATTGATCTGACTCCTTGAGTCGATCAAAAGAACCCTTTTATTTATACTATCAAAAACTTTATATAGCTTCGGGTCGGAAATCTCGCAAGGTCTCTCTCCAGCCTCAGCTTCGTTGAAAATTTTATTTTGAACGCTAAAGCATTCTTCCATTTCAGTACTTTCAAATGCCGGGTCTGGTGAGATATTTGCAACATTTTCCTGACTTTCCACTATATCATTTGCAATATGAGAATTATTAAATCAAGCCATATTGAAAAAGGTGTAACCAGTATGCCATAGGCGTACAAACCCTACCAAATTTTCAATGTTTACATTACCGTGGTTTTCTGATGTGATATTTTTATTTTTATCCTGTACACTTTCATTGTTTTCAATCACATATTTATTATTGTTCATATCACGGTAAAGAGCAATGTTGGCATTTTTATGTTGTTAAAATATTGAGCAACTGATCTTTAAGACATAGCATTGTATGCTTTATTGTTCAACATTTTAGTAACTTATTGTTTATCAACATTATATATTTATTATATTATTATTATTATTATTATTATTATTATTATTATTATATTATTTATTATTATTATTATTATTATTATTATTATTATTATTATTATTATAGTATTATATTATTATTAGATAATATTATTATTATTATTATTCATATTGTATATTATTATTATTATTATTATTATTATTATTATTATTATTATTAATTATTATTATTATTATTTTATTAATTATTATTATTATTATTATTTTATTTATATGTATATTTTTTATTGATTATTATTATTTATTGATTATTATTATTAATTGATTATTATTATTATTATTTATTTATTATTATTATTATTATTATTATTATTATTATTATTATTATTATTTATCTATTATTATTAATTATTATTAATTGATATTATTATTATATTATTCATTATTTATTTATTATTGATTATTTATTAGTATATTATTTTATTATTATTATTATTATTGATTATTGATTATATTATTATTATTATTATTATTATATTTGATTATTGTTATATAATTTTATTATATTATTATATATATATTATTATTAATTTATTATTCATTATTTATCTACTTATTATTATTATTATTTATTATTTATTCATTATTATATTATTATTATTATTATTATTATTATTATATTATTATTATTATTATTATTATTATTATTATTATTATTATTTATTTTTACTTCTTTCATTTTCTATTTCAGCGATTGATTTGCAATTTGATTTAACGTTATCGTTTCTATGATAACTTGCATTATTTCTATTTTTATTTTCATTTATTATTTTCAATATTATTTTTGTATTATTTTTCAGTCATTATTTTCAAATTTACCTTTCATCATTATTACTTTATTCTTTTTACCGGTTGGATGGATTGGTGGACTTTCTCTATAAATTTGTTACTGAAGTTTTTTACAACAGCTCTGTTTGATGTCATTTGGAACGACCTTCCATTAGTTTTCCCTCTTGCTGCGAGGGGACGTTGTAGTGTGAGAGTCATTCCTTCCCCCTTTGGATAGAGTAAAGGGACTAGAGCGGGACATTCCTCAGATTTCCACATTCTGTACGCTTTATGGAGAATAGGCAGTGATAGAAACAAAGGGTCGTTTGGGCACCATTTAGAGGTGCTTTGTATATCTCGATTGTCGGCTCGGCTGCGCCTCTGCGTGTATTTGCGTTCGCCCGCTGGTTGCGTCTTCTTGGGTGACTTCGCAGATGGGTGCGCTGCCATCTCTTTCACTGCCTTCATTATCTCAGCCAGCTGAGTGAAGATTTTTAATTGGGCTTCGAGAGTGGAGTCAATTTTCTTTTCTAAGTCATGCGGGAGATTTGGTCTATTCGTTGAGTCAGACTCATAGAAGTCAGTGTTTCTTCGCATGTGATTTACACTCCCCCAATATGCATCCTCTTTTGGGGGTTGGAAGTTTCGATCTTTCCGAATGAAATTTTTAAACACATCATCATCCACTTTCACCATTCGCTGTATGTTATTTTTGGTAACCAATATTTTCCCGCTCAAAAGAATGAGACTTTGTTTAACAGTTTGCGGCAATCTTAAGCCTTTTAAAGTTCGTTGCGAAAACTTTGACTCAAGCGTCGCTTTCTGTCGCGCCTTGAATACTTGTTATGCAGGCTCTTCTAATGTAACGGTGTTTGGCACTATGATACAGATTATTAATTTTACTTTAGTACTTTTTATTCAATATGTTTATTATTTTTCACATTTAACAGTAGGAATGTTTTTCCTGTACATATTTTAAAACACTTTTTTTTATAAATTTTTTTCAAATTTTTTGAGTTATAGTCACAACACTTTTCGGGTTTTTTATAGCACAGTTAATTATCCCACACACAAATTTTTCTCACTATGGGATTTTTGAGTGCGCTGGCTTTAATTGAATTTTAGGCCCCTATTAGAAAGTAGATATTTTCTATAATGTCAATCAGATGTCAACTCTGGGTATACAACAAATAGATATGGACTGAGATACTCGAAGCCCTAATTAATTATTAATTACTGTGTGGGAATGAAACATATGTCACTTTTGTCGTTTATTAAACAATTAAAATATGGGAATAATTATCAACAAATATTTAATGACAGTGCAATCACTGGACTATATAAGCACATAATTTGACAGAAATGACACAATTACACAAAGTTTATATATAGAATCCCAGCACTATCTTAAACAGAACCTCTCTTGCCGAGGGTAACTTACTAAGTCCCTCCAATTCACTTGGCATCTGCCTCTTTCGAGTCCTATGCCTTACAAATTCAAATCTGGCGCCTCCCATTTGGGGGTGCTTCTTTCTCTATTCAAGTCTGACTCAGTAACAAATTCAAATAGGTTTAACGTCTATTACATAATGGTACACATGAGGTATGTATGTCCACCTCTTACACAGGTGTACAGTATATTTCTGCACACGTGCAAGTGCGTACATGCTTTTTATTTAATTGATTCTCAATGATATCACTCCATATATGTATGTATGTATGTATGTATGTATGTATGTATGTATGTATGTATGTATGTATGTATGTACTTGCGAGTCGTAGACTCGGGGGACTTTCATGCATCAAAAATGAGAGACTTGGGGACGTTTTGGATAAGAGGGACGACAATTTCGGTCAGTGTCCGAAACATTATAAAACTGTCCGAAATGCATTGCAACGTATTGTAGATCGAAAAAATACGACGTCCCCATAACTCCCTCTGAACTCTTGACGAAAGTGGAAGACATACACCTCCTCAGTAGTCCGAGCGCCATCTACAATAAAATGCGCAGTATCGTTTAGTTTTCTTTGTTTATTAGTGATGAGCGGTCGTGTTGTGACTTAAGCTCATTTAACCTTATTCTCCTTCCAATTCTTTTAACTTTTATTATTATTTTTTTTTTGTCAAAGTTAATTAAATTTTCTTTTGAATGTTAGAATTTGATAAATATTAGGTTATCCTTTACAAAAAAAAAAAGAAATAAAATAATTTACTATTGTGGTATGAGCATATACCCTATAGGCTATTATATATATATATATATATATATATATAATATATATATATATATATATATTTATATATTATATTATTATCTTATTATATAATATAATAATATATATATATATATATATATATATATATATATATATATATATCGATATATATATAATATTAATATTATATTAGTACACTATGGTTTAATTGAGGCAGAGCTAAACTGAGACTTAGGTCCAACTTGCACACTGAGCATGGTTATGTTTTTAATTCTAAAATTATGCTCAAATAAATGGTAGACAGTTGCATATAGGCAGAATATTTTCAGTAATCTAGT
>JABUQX010047171.1:22500-25000 GCA_015478945.1 Trachelipus rathkii
AACTTACCTAATAAACTTAACTTAACCTAATAACTATAACTATAACCTAATAACTTAAACTTAACCATAATAACTTTAACTAACCTAATAACTAACTTAAAGCCTAATAACTTAACTTAACCTAATAACTTAACTTAACCTAATAACTTAACTTACTAAATAACTTAACTTACTTCTAACTTCTTACACTTCTTATCACTAAACTTAATATCTGATATTAATAACATTAACTTATACTTAAACTAAATAACTTAACTTAATAACTAACTTACTACTTAACTTAATAACTTAAAACTTAATAACTAACTTATAACATTAACTTAATAACTTAACTTAACTAATAACTTAACTTAACTTAACTTAATGATACTTAACTTAACTTAACTTATAACTTAACTTAACTTTAACCTAACCTAACCTATAACTTAACTTAACTTAATCAACTTAAACTTAACTAATCCTTATTAACTTAACAAAAATCTAAAAGAAAATACCTGAAACTGAAATTTAGTGAGTTTAATATAATACAATATAATATAATTATATACTATATATATATATATTATATATATATATATATAATATTTTATATTATATATATATAACATTAATTATATATATAAATATATATATATATATATATATATACTAATTAATATATTATTATGTATCTCATTATTAATTCTATACTTATTATATAATATACTATATAAAAGAATCTAGTGAAATAATATATTTTATATTTGTGTAAATGTGTGCATACATTACTTTGTGTATATTTTGTTTTAATATCGATTCGCATGCAATTCACAATACAGAGCTGGTATAACTCAATAAACGAAATGCCCAACATCTCCTCGGAGAATGCTCAATATTATATCCAAATCGATTATCATGTCTAAAAATTCCGATGGTTGCTACATTACCTCATTTACCGCGAAACTATTAACCAAAAATGTGTTGACGATTTGAAACACAATACGAAATTTTTTTTTTAGTTATTTTAGTTTTTTACCTAACCTAACCAACAAAACCTAACCTAACCTGGATGGACTCGATGAAATTAATTATGTTTCTGTCAGATTTTCGATGATTTGGACACTCCCTTATAGTGTGTAGCCATATTTCCTATGAGAACGCCTTTGACACCTTCCGAAATTTTTTTAATTGGTGTGGCTTGCTACCTCTATTTCCCCTTGTCTAACGACTTTTTTTGGTAAGCTTCAACCAAAGTCTCAAGCACATTTCACATCTTTTTGTAGTGAAACAACTATCGATGTGTTTCCTGATTTTTTCCGACTAATATATTCTATATAAAAATTATTTTCGAATATTCTTTTTACGATTATCAACGAATCAGTTTAATATATCCACACCGTAGTTATATGGAAAAAAAACTTTCTCACGTTTCTAAAATATTATATGCTGTGAATCCACAATTGCTCCATTATAGGTAAAATACTAGATACTGGAAATATAATAGTATTCATACTTCAATCACTAATTATATAGATATATATATAGTTTTTAGTAATTTAAAATAATCTATATATATATTATATATATATTACGTTTATATCATATATATACTATTATATATCACATATATTAACATCTATAGTATATATATATTTTTAAACTATATATATACTATACAGTATATATATATACTTTATATACTATAGTATTGATTAACATATTATAGTATTATTTTTACTATATTCTTTATATATCTGTTCACTTTTATTTTTTATACGTATATATATCCTAACTAAATATGGTGAGAGTGGTATAGATATAATAATATACCTATACAATATATATACTATAAGTTTTAGTTATATACTATTATAACTTATATATTTATTATATCGTTTTTAATACTTGGTATAAGGTTATAATATATTATTATCCATTTTATATATTATATTATAATAATCGCAAGGTGAGTTAATGAATATACACTAAAACTTATATAGACCCATCCTGACTAATCATACGGTGATATCTTATTATTATTATTTTAATATATTTATATTCTAATATCTATTTAGGGGTTTTATTTTTTTTTTTATATATATAGTAATATGTATACTATTATATATATATATATATATATTTATGTAATTTATATTATATTATTATATATATATTTATATATACTAATATATTTTAATATAATTACTATAATTTTTAATATATATTATATATAATTATTTATATATATATATATAATATATAATATATATTTATATATATTATATATATATAATATATATATATAATTATATATATATTTAATATGATAACTTTTAATCGACAATATTATATATATATAATATATATATTAATATATATAATTATAATATCCTATAATTTGTTAAGGGAATTTGCTGGCTAATACTGTAATTATAATATATAATAAATTTTATACTTTTTTACAAATGGGTTAAATTTTGACGTGAGAAGACTACCTATATATATATTACGTATATATTAT
>JABUQX010047171.1:40000-41902 GCA_015478945.1 Trachelipus rathkii
ACAATAAGCCAGATGAGCTTGCAACAAGTAGCCTACGGCGGTAGAAGGATTTCGTCTTCCTTTGTATTAAAGAACACACCATTGAGCCGACTGAGCCCGATACACACAGTCCACACCTCGTTCGTCCATGGACGATAGACGGATTGAAGGACATAATCAGGTTGTCTATGTATCTCAGGTAAGAGTGTATTGTCCCTACCTATGAGAGCGAGTGGGCCCGCAGATCACGAAATGCCAGAAATGGAGTCTCCTCTACACTTTGCAACTGTTCCACAACAGATGAAAATCTTAAGGTTTTCTTTCTACATAATTCTTCTTTACACTGCGAAGGACACGTGACAGCATCTCTCTATATTGAGGCTTATGCAAAAATACTGTATACTCTATCGTAATTCTATCCAACAACGCCTACTCTTTCGGACATTTAATCAAACAAGTCAGTTTTTTTCAACTTATATATTTCATCACACTAATCAAAATAAATATAGAAAAATATTATTTAAATGAAAGCATTCGATATAACTTTCGTAGTTTAATGCCCAAAGAGCGAGCCCACAGAAATTTTAAACGGTGTTAAGTTTAACTAATATTTTTATACTAGGTATCGGATTTTTATATAACGAAGATTTAAATTAGCTAATAGGCTGAAATTTATCTTATTCATATATGGCAATTAACTTACTATTATAATAACTATAATTTTACTACGCTGAAAATAATGGATTTATTGGTGCTCGCAGCTTACTGCTGCTGAATTACTACTACTATCTATCGTAAATTTTATTAATGAAAATAAATTATTGAAATTTATTAAAATAACAGAAATTTTTAAAACCAACTCAAATATATAAAATTAAACACACATAATTGTGAATTTCCATTAATTCAAAGCGATAGTCCATTCGAGTTCAAGATATTTTGCACTAACTTTGTTGAGATATTTTTTTTCCCTTTTTTGAATTTATTAAAATAAATCTATTCAAGCAATGTGTGACTATATAACATTGAGATCAAATATGTTGCAGTGACCATTATCAAAGTTTTTGCAAATTAAGTTTTCCCATTTTATTACTATTTTGAGTTTTACTTTAATTTTCATTCACACATTTGAAAGCAGTTTTTTAATTTTTATTCTTTGATTAATTTCCAAAGTTTTAAATAGTTTTTAAGTTTCGAATATCATGTCATCCTCCTAACGTCGTTTTAATTGATTATATAAAGCGGCTTAGTTTTCTATTCATAAGGTGAATGAAAGCAAACATTTCCTCGCATGCATTTCCATAATAATAATATATATATATATATATATATATATATATATAATATAATTATATATTATATATATATATATATATTATTATATATATAATATTATAATAAATATATTATATATATATATATATATACTATATATATAATATCATATATATATTATACCGGTATTAGTATAACTGCTAAATACGACAGTTGGGAAGAAATTAAAGAGTCCTTTACTCTCTCCTGCCTGGGTTTCAACCCGAACCCTTGCTGCTGGTGTACAAGTGTTTACCACTTGACAATCGAGTGAGCTAATTTAATTAAATGGTAGATAGCATTTAGCTATTGTGGTCGAGTGAAAAGCACTTGCATAAACCAACAACAAGGCCCGGGATCGAAACCAAATGGGAGATAATTATAGGAATATATACTATAATATGAGTATAATATTATATATATATATATATAATTAATATATATATATAATATAGTATATATATATATATATTAATATTATATATAAATATATATATATATCCTCTTTGGTAAATGCTTTGCTAAGAACCTCGAGGCAGTTGGGTTGAGGTGTTGCCCTTCTTTTATTTCGAGTGAATCATTTTTGGATGGATGTTTCACATTTATCCG
>JABUQX010047172.1:0-10000 GCA_015478945.1 Trachelipus rathkii
ACGGTAGGGCATGTGGCTGGTAGGTGTTGGGGAATAAAGCAACCTGGGATGACTCAAATGAATCCAAGTTTAGTTGTTGGGGGTAGTGGAAATAGGGGAAATGGAAATGTTGTTGGTAATGGTTCGGCTGTAGGTGGTAATAGGAATGTAAGTGTGAATGAGGTGGTGGGTATGAGTAATCAGGTAAGGGGAACTGGTCCGGGAAATGAGCAAGTGTAGGGTTTACAGCTGGTGGACCCTTAGGTGGGAAGGGGCTGAGTGTTGTTATGGAAGGGATTGTAAGTGCGGATGTATTTTCGGCTGGTCAGGTAGATGAGTGCATGAGTATTAAGGTCTATTGCGGTGGTATTGAAGTGAGAGCTTTGATTGATACTGGGTGTATGGTCAGTGTAGTGTATAAAAGTGCGTATGATAAGATGAATATAAGGGAGGATCAGAAAGAGTCAGGAAAGGGGATTAGCAATATGGTAATACCAGTTGTTATGAAATTTAGGGAGAGTGTTAAGATTGGAGGTATAAGTATGGAAGAAGGTGAGTTCTATGTGATTGATAGTAAGAATGAGAAGTATGATCTGTTGTTAGGGTATAAGTTTTTAAGTGTGAATGGAATGGTTATCCATCCTGATTGTATGATGACAGAGATAAATGTTGGGATGGGAAATGTCAGATGTATGTGAATAAGGTAGGGGATGTAAAGTGAAATTGGTAAAGGGTGTGGAAGGGTTTGCTCTGGAAGATATGGTATGTCTTTGAAAGTGGATGGTGTGATAAGTGTGAAGGTAGGGTGGAATGTGAATGTAGACATAGATAAGGATAGCATGTTTATGGTGGATGGGTATGATACTAGGTACAGAGTGAAAAGGGTTGCACATGTATTTGATGTAATACTTAGATATTGGAAATCTAGAGTATGTAATGTATGCAAAAGGTGCCTGATGGAAAAAAGAAGAGAGTGAGTGAGAGGAAGAAAGTGTGAGTGATGTGGTCGGTAGTTTGTATTCGATTTTGATTGAGTGGGGGGAGTTATGGACTGGGGAGCGGTTGGGAGAGAGAGAAATGTGATGTTTTTGCTTGGTGATATTAGAAAAGATTGGGTGTACAGGGTTCACACTGAAATTTTGAATTTGATTTTCCCTGACTTTCCCTGAACAATTCTGCAAATTTTCCCTGACCAGCGTGTTCGTTATTTTTGGTGTATAAAATATCTATTAATCATTATTGCAGCCTATTAACTAGTTTCAAAAATTAATTATTGAAAATTATCATCAATCAATTGTTCATCATCATGGATGAATTTTAAAAAAAAAAAATTTTAGTATCGAATCAACCTTCCCCATAGCCGTCCCACGCACTCCTTTTTATTTTTCCAAAGTAAAAGATCTTTTACTTATACAAAAAGAAAATAAATTAAAAGCTTACATTAATACCCTAGGTGAATCGTCCACTGTGATCACAAAAGTCCTAAATGGGAGATTTAGATTAACTTTTTCATCTCAAGCATTTGAATTTTTGTGTATTTTATAGCGTCTTCTTTGTCAAAGCTTTCAGTTTTACAATCTTTCTCTGCTCTTCAAGTTTTATTGATGCTGTACTCGGTAATATTCTTTTGTTTCAGACCTTTTTTTCTCTTCTTTTGTTCTTGACTTTGAGATGTTCTTCATATCTCTATGGGCAGCTCTTACATTTGTCAACATTTTTTGAGTGATAAGGAACTTTATGAATATCAATAATGATCGATTCTTATTTATAAAATCACATGATTTTGAGAAATCAGACTATGTCTTTCAGATTCTCCACTAAATTGCTTAATTTATAGAAAACCTTCCTTCTACTGTCGCATTTCCATGCGAAATATCAGTCCTAATTTTAATAATTTGCCACAATTCCCCATAACATTGATTCCCAGGTAACTACAGAAGAAAAAAATATTCAAGTCTCTTAGAAGGACATCACCATCCAAAAATATTTTGAATTTTAATTCAAGGGTAGAATGGGCTTCACTGCAAAGTAGAGTATTGTCTTTTGCTTTCCTCGCAACAGAATCTGTGATTCAGTTATTGGGTGTACAATGTCCCTCTAGCAATAACTAATCTTTGTTTATTTCTGTTCTGGCTGATGAAAAAATTATACTAGGATGCATGAGAGGCCTTGGACTGGCTTGTAACTCAGAGACTCATCTTTCTATATCTTTTCTTGTCATTTTGATCTTGCAAAAGTCTGGCATTGCAAGTTTGTCATGTAAATCTAATGCAAAAAGCTTAGTTGTTGGTTGTAGCGGCATTTTACTAAACTGGACTTAAGGAAATCTTATCAATAATATTTTTAGTTACGAGAAATTTGTTAATCTGTGAACAGGAATGACCCCAAGGTTAGTTTGACGTCCAACACTGGTCGTTAAAGTTAAGTTTTTTTGTTTTGAAGTCATTTTATAAATAATAATAAATATTCAATTGGCGCACAAAATCCAAAATACTTTGGTCAATCTCAAAAAGTATAATTAACTAAAAAGAAAAGATATAAACAATTAAGTCATAAGTCATACAAGTTTAAAACACATCCATATACCAATCACCTCATCGGAAGGATGAACTTGGAAACAACTCTACGAACAGAATAGGAGAATAGTAGGTAATATGGTGAACTAAAAATAGAAAGAACAGGATAGATAGTAAGATTTTAATGGAATGTCAATTCCTGACCCATCTTTTATTCTTATCAATACATCTTCTTCCACAATTATACTAAGGAAAAAAATATATCATAAAATATAATGACCTGTTCTTTCTTTATATGTATTGAAATTTTTAAAATTTCCTGGACTTTTTTGGAATTTTCCTTACTTTCAGCATATCTAAAACGTTTCCCTGACTTTCCTGACCAATTTTTTTTTTCCCTGACTTTCCAGAAGTGTGAACCTGGTGTTTTTGATGAGATGGTTGAGAAAATACAGTTGCCTGAAGGTTTGAATAAAGTGAGAAGGCACCTATTGAGAATGTTGAGAGAGAGGGAAAGGCGCTAGCAAGGCAATGAAGGATTTGGGGTTGCACAGTTAACTGTATTCTGCATTATATTCATCAGAGAACACTCCATATACCAGAACCACGTCACTTTCCTCTTCCAGTTGCGCAGAAAGATTGGAGAGCAGTGTTGAAGAGTTGGAGGTGAATTTTTAGAAAAGTGTGAATCTGTGGAATAGTCCAATTGTGCCTGTGAGAAAGCTGATGGACGATTGAGGTTCTGTATTGATTATCGCAAGGTGAATGAAAAAACGGTGAAAGATAGGTTTCTATGATGTATAGATAAGAATGCATGCATGGAATGAAAATATTTACGAAAAATGGATTGGTGCGTGGGTATTAAAGATCCAAGTGGGAAGAGAATAATAGTGTGACTGCGTTTTCTACTGCAACTACCTAAGTTTTCTGACTTGCTAATGCACCGGCGGCGTTTCACGCAGGGCAATGAATTGGTTATGAATGATTTATCCCTGTAAAAAATGATGGTGTTTTATAGATGACATTTAGATGACGGAAAGTCTTTCTGAGCATTTGAAGTTAGTGAATGATGTGTTGAAAAAGTTGAAGGGGTAGGCATAAAAGTGAAGGTTGAAAAATATGAATGGTTTGCAAGTGTGGTTGAATTTCTGGGACATAAGGTTAGTGTGACTGGGTTGAAGGAAGCCAAGAAATTTGTTGAGAAGGTTAGGAATTTTCCTAGACCTAGGAATGTTAGAGAACTAAGAGGATTTTTGGGTTTGGTAGAATTTGGAAGGAAATTTATGAAAGATTGTTTGGGTGTGATGAAACCTTTGACTGAATGGATTGGAAAAAAGAAGAGTACGATTGTGAAATGGAATGACAGAATGAATAAAGCATTTGAGAAGTTGAAAGTGGAAGTTGCAAAAGATGTGGAATTAGCATACACTGATTACAGTGAGGATGCTAAGCCATTGGAAGTTTATACTGATGAAAGTGGGTATTGTAAAGGGGGTTGTTGATGAAAGAGCAGGTGATTGACGGAATTGAAAGGAAACGAGTGATTGCTTATGTTTCAAAAGCGTTTGGTATGACGGAGCGAAAGTATTCCATGATTAAAAGACAGTTGGCTGCTTTGAGGTTTTGTTTGAAGTCATTACGTTCGTTTTTGTATGGTATTAAGTTTGTGGGGCAAATGGATCATCAGTCGTTAGTGTATCTGCAGCGAATGAGGATGGCTGATAGTAGGCTTGAGAGGATGTTGGAAGATGATTAATTTTTATTATGTGGTAGAATATACATGCCGGGTGATTGCAGACTTGAGGTCTAGAATGCCGGGAAGTGAGAGAATGAGTGAAACGCAGGTAATAGATCCTGAGTATTTGCCTAAGGGATTAATGAAAGGGAAAGAAAGCCGTGGTGGAGGTGATTCTATGTTTGAAAGTGTGTTGTATGGTTACAGGATCTAGCCAAGGGTGGGTTGGCTCGAGAGTTGGACCTGAAGGTATAGAAGAAATTGGCGGACGTAGGAAGGTTTGACTGAATGTGTAAGAAGCTGAGCAGAATGGATTGTAGTGGAGTTGCTGATGGCAGTAGTGTGAGTGAGTAAGTAGCTTAGTGTTTGTATGAGACGGTGGGTGATGGTCTATTGCAAGAGGTGTTGAAAGAGTTTGTTTTGGTTTTTTTAAAGGGTAAAAAAAAAATTTGTTTAAAGTAGTTGTGTGTGTGTGTGTGTGTGTGTGCATTATGGTGGGGAGCGACCAGTAATTTATAGGAGTGAGGGAATTGATAAGAACAGTGTAGGTGAGCTGCATTTGCAGTGTTTGAGTGGGGTACATTATAATTGGGTAATAGAGAAAAGTTATGATAGGAAATATGTCTTGGAAAAGGGAGTAGAAGATTGTGTAATTGAGGATGATGAGGATGCAAAAATGATTTGTCCTGGGAAGATTGAAGAGGTAGTGTATTGCGAACATGGAATGAGTGGTAGAATGGCATTGAAAGTGCAGGTGGATGGAAAGGTATATTGCGGGTTGATTGACACTGGGTCTCAGATTTCTTTGGTGAATGCTTCAGTGGTACAAGAGCTTGAGCAAATGACGTGGCAGATACCTAGGAGGAATACAAGTGTAAAGATAAAGGGGATAAGGGCAGGAGAAATAGTAGCTTGGGAAGAGGTTTTCTTAAAAGTAGAGATAGGAATGTTAGAGAGTTGAACATATTTTTGTTGTGCTTGATGAAAACCGAATGCTGTATTGGTTTTGTTTGGGATAGAATTTTTAAGAATGAATGGGTTGTCAGTAGACGTTGGAAATGAAAGATTGCTGAAAGGGAATCGTGAAGTAGTTAGAATGCAGAAGGGGGATGTATGTGTGACTAATTTCATAGGAATGGTGAGAGTTGGTGTGGGTGATGAGGAATTGTTGAGTATGAGAGATATCGAAGTGATGCAAGAAGAATGTCCTATGGTATGCGAGTTGAGAAAATGAATTGTTTCAGGTAAGAAAGTGTGTATGATCAGTTGATAGACAATTTTAAGGTGTTTGCGAAAAAGTTTGTTGTGTGTGAGAATGTGGTGTATTACATTAGGAAAGTACGAGAGGAGGATTTGTATGTACCAGTGTTTTCTGTGGTTGGGGCAGTATGGATGCCATTAGTGATTCATCGAAGATATGAACACATGGGGAAGTTTAAGCTGTGTGAAATTATGAAAGACTGAGTGTTTAACCCTTGGTTGCAAAAGATAGTGAAGGATGTGGCGACTACTTGTGAAGAGTGTCAGAAAGGAAAGTATCAGAGAATGTATGTAAAAGCTCCTGTGCTGTGAATGGACGTGAGTGAACCTTTTGAGTTAGTGGTGATTGATTATGTTTCTTTGCCAGTGACTGCATGTGGGTATGTAGGAATGGTAGTGATGGTAGATCATAGGAGTGTGTTTGCATATGCAGCGCCTGTGAAGAATAAGACTAGTGCAAATGTAGCTAAGGTAGTGAGAGAAGTTTTGTTGCTGATGTGTGTTTGTAAACTGAAGCGAATGTTGAGTGATAATGGACTGGAGTTTGTGGGACAGCCGTTTGAGCAGATGTTGAGTGATTTAAGGATTGACCAAGTGCAAACTACTTCGTATATGCCTAGTTCAAATGGTTTGGCTGAAAGAACGGTACGGACATTGAGTGAGATGTTACAAATGATGAGTGAATGAGAGTGAATGGGATTATTGGATAGGAAAAGTGTTGTGGGCACATAATATGACTGTGCATAGGGATACTGGTATGTCTGTGTATGTATGTAATGAATTTTGAGAAGTTTGTTAAACCCAGGTTAGGATTGCCTGAAAGTGATAGGGATGTTTGGAAAAAAGGGAGTCTCAAGTTTGCAAGTTTTGAAGTAGGGGATATGGTTTTGAAAGAGGTGAATGAGTTTAGAGCGCATCAGATGCAATTGAGGCCTTGGAGAGAGCCACCTGGATATTTGAAGGCTCACTCAGTGTATGAGTTTTGGATGAATAATAATGAAATGAATGAGAATGTGGAAGGAATGGATGATTTGTGGTTGCAAGGTAAAGAGTTGGTTTTAATAGAAAAACGCAAAATTAAAAAACTTAATAAAGTAAAGTTAGTAAGATTGGTAGAGTAAAAGGATTGTTTGATGAGGATGATGAGAGGGAGGATTATTTTTCGGGTTTTTGGTGGGATAGTGGAAATGGCATTGAGTTTGAATCAGACATATACAATATGTAAGTTTCCATTGGATGAGAGTGAAAATGTGTTAGCCAGATTTCGAGATGTTAGGGATAGGAGTGTGAATATGAGTGGAAGATGCAAGTAAATTTTGTGTGGAATTGGAGGAAGTGGTAAATGAAATAAAAGCAAATATACAAGTAGGAAAGATTGATAAAGAAATTGCGGATATGTCAGAGAAGTTAGTTAGATTAAGGTGTGAATGAAATAGTAGAAGTTGAAGATGTATTTGTTGACGGGAGTGAGAATGGTAATAGGGACCAGGTAAAAGAGGTAAGGAGACCTTTTACAAGGAGTAGAGGCAGAGTGGAAGAGTATGATTGGATTATGAAGAAAAGGTTATAGAATGTAAGATCGAATGAATGAGGTAGGTGGCATTTAAATTATGAGACAAACTTAGGTGGGAGGGATGTAGTAATTTAGGTTTAGGATTTTTTTTTTGTCTGTCTCATAATTTACCTTTTTTTTTTTTTAGGGTGTGCTTCTAGAATGTCCACCAACAAAGGGTGACAAGGATGTGAGTTTTAGTTTCTTTTTTTTTTTGATTTAATTTAGTATGAGTGTTGTCTTATATTTATTATATTGTTAAACGCCATATCTTGATTTATTGTTTATTTATTATTAATATGTTTTCTAGTGAAAAACAAATGAGACAATAGGACTTCACAGTTTTTTTTTTACTATGTTATTTTGAAGCGCAAAAGAATGAAAATAGTAAGATGATTTACTTTTTTCAATGATCTATGTGTAATAGGTAAATATAGCATTATTTATTATTATTATTATTATTATTATTATTATTATTATTTATTATTTTTCAAATATTATTATAAAATTTATTATTATTATTTTTATGATTGATTGAAGGGTTGATGTCATGTTTTTTTTTGAGTCTGAATTCGTAAAGTACTTTTGTTCAGCAGCCTGATGGTCGGTGCAGCAACTGATTTGCATTGTCAGTGGATTCTAGTAGAGGATCAGACTAATTCTGAGTGTAGAGAAAGAATAATGGGCGACTTACCCAGCGTAGGAGCAAACATCCAAAATGGTGGTGAGAGGCATTATATTGTTTTATGAATTATTTATTTTATATTATTATCTATTTTAATATTTTATTGCATTTATTTAACTTATTTCATTCCTTTACTTAAATATTTAACTTATTTATTTAATCATTATATTTGGCATATATTAATGCATTTTTTTATTTATTTTTCATTCATTATTACAATTTTTATATTGATATTTTAATTATTGATATTTTATTATTCAAGTAATGACATTTGTTATTAATTATTATTATTATTATTATTATTATTATTATTATTATTATTATTATTATTATTATTATTATTATTATTATTGTTTTATGTAATGTTATTTTGTTGTTTTTGTATTCCATAGTTTTTTTTTTTACTTATTCGGTGAGCCATTGGGAATATCCGAAACATATGGAAATTGGAATTTATTTTCGAATGACAAGAAATGAATTAAATGGAAAATAATGAATAGCTTTGAAAAGGAGTGAAATAGAAGTACTGTTAAAGGCAATCAAAAAGGAAAAACCAAAGAAGAAAAGGATACTTGTAGAAGAAACTTTGATTGAATTAAGATGAATTAAGGAGGAGTAATAGTGGAGAATTGTGTAGAGAATTGAGAAGGAATAATAGTGGAGAATTGCAAGGAGAATTGAGAAGGAGGATTTTGGAAATAATTTGATTTAATTGAGGAGTCTTATTGGAGAACTGTGTAGATACTTGGAAGAGACAATTTGATTGAATTGAGGAGTATTATTGGAGAACTGCATGGAGCATTATTTATATATATTTTTGGTTTAAGTTTTCATTGTAGATTCAAGGTTTTTTTTTGGATATCAATGAATGTTCATTGGTATCTATTATATTTTCGGAACGGTAGCGGTATTGGTTGACCTTGAGGTTAGTGGTTAAAAGGGGGTTTTCGGTATCGGTATACCTTATAGCGGTGGTTACCTTGCAGTGGTGGATATTTTTTAATAAATTTTTGTGGTTGATTGGTGTTTTTGTGTTTAATTTTTTTTCCCCGAGTTTTTTTGTGTGGATTTTTTTTTTCTCTGTGTTTTTTGTTCCAAGACCCACGACTATTGAGAATGTTGGCGGCCTCAAAACCACAACACCATCATTATTTTCAAGGTTCAAAACTAATTCTATGCCTACATGCGGAGATAAAAACTACTACTACTACTATAAAAACAACTCTTACTGCTGTTACCACTACCACTAACCTGCTGCAATGATTTGACTGGGTTCTTTTGTTTTAATGAGACCATCCCATTAGGGTGTTCGACATCTTGTTTTGGAGGCCTGCGCAGTATCATAATTTTTGGCTCCAATGGATTGAATAGACTACTTCGTTGATTATCTTCACTCACCATTATTACGTGTGCTCTAAGCAAAAGAAAATAAATTATTTTATTTTTTAGTTTTCGTGACTCCAAGGAAAATATAGCTAATTTTTTTAAATATTGCCAAAATTTTATTTATTTCCAGATACTCCACCAAATTTTTCTTTCTAAATCTTAACAAATTAGACATGAAAAATTTCTTTCCCTTGATGCCATTCAGAATAAAAAACAATTCGACTTCAACAAAAGGAGTTGTCCTATGTTGGATGTGACACCATCAGCTGAGATTACAAGAAAAGGCTTAGGACAACTCAGGGTTTATGTATAAGTCTATTGTTTTTTTATTCTGAATCAGATGAAGGGAAAGAAGAAATCTTCTCAAGTTTCATCTGTTAAGATTTAGAAGGAAAAAATTTGAGAGTAAAACTCAAAATAAATTTTTTTTTTGCAAATAAATAAAAAATTTAATTATTATTATTATTATTATTATTATTATTATTATTATTATTATTATTATTATTATTATTATTATTATTATTCAGAGTAACAGAATTTAAAAAAATATATATTTAGAAAATTATACATGAAAATATAAATAAAATAAAAAATTGGGGAGCAGTTATAAAAAAAAAAATTAGAATAAACTGAAAAATGTATCTTTTTTGACAATTTATACTGTTGATTATATTATAAAGAAAGATTAGAACTTCATGTATATTTAAAATTCTAGCAAGATTTTTTGTTAGGTTTGCAATTTCTATTATTATTATTATTATTATTATTATTATTATTATTATTATTATTATTATTATTATTATTATTTAAGTAATGAATTTAACAAGCCTCTGCTAATGTATTTCTGCTTATTGAAATATATAGACAAAACAAGGTTTAAAAAGGAC
>JABUQX010047172.1:12500-15000 GCA_015478945.1 Trachelipus rathkii
TATATATATATATTAATATATTTATATATATATATATATATTATGATTAATAATATATAGTATATATATTATATATATATTTATATATAATATATATATATATATATATATATATTTTAATATTATATTATATATATATATATATTTTATAACTCGAGAAAAAATAAAATGGGATTCCAGGATTTCCATTGGTTTTGAATCCATGGGCATTTTGGTACCACTCATAATGTTATGGGAGTGGAACTGTGGATCACTTGGTGCTACAGCGCCATTTTCAGAGCTGCAGGCATACATCAAGTGATTCCTGGTAGACACTTTGTATACTAGGTACCTACCTTATACGGTATTTTTGGCAAATAAAGTAATTTTTCATGAAAACAGTCGTTTTGTAAATGCGACTTCCTTTCAATTAATCTTTATTAGTTAATAGTGTTAATAGGTGTAATCATGTATACAGGACGAAGATTATCATTTTAGATAATATGTATAATCATGTGTAGTCATATAAACTAAGATATATGAGAGATTACTCATAGTGCCACATATTATAGAATATAATCTGAGAAATATATTAAGACAATATATTTACAGAGAGTGGTCATTATGTTTGTTAGTTATTTATGGATCAGTGTATCAACTATGTATCTCTAGTCGCAGTAGTTGAATCTTGCTTTTGGGATACAGACACTCTCTCTACTGAGAGTAGTCTCCGTCTGCGCATTGAGATTATTTATAGATCATATTTGCTTCATCTTGCTAGATTAACGGTAGGTGCTCTCGACTAAGACTGAGTATATTGACAAATATTGTAATTGTATTATTGAAAACAACCCAAAAACCAAACTCTACTAACCCTTATACACAACTCGCTACCATACCTACCATACACAAACACCACCTACAGAACTACAGCGGCATTAAGACACAACACAAACAACAGTCTCCACATAATGATAAACAAAAAAAACACACATCTAATAATTCTACATTCCCACCACAATGGCCCAGAAATAACAAACCAAACCTCTAAAATTTCCACCTCCAAACCTCATATTGGGAGGTGACTTCAACGCTCACCACCCTACATGATACAACGCCCAAGGAAGCCAAACCAAAGAGGAACCACATCATAGCAATCTTGAAAACCTCAACTCTTTAAACAACAAACACACACTAGAAATCAACTCAAATCAACCAACATGCACATACCAGAACTAACAACTATGTTCCACCAATTGCACACAAACTCTACTGGTCAACACAAACCAACCTAATCTCCGACCACCTACCCATCATCATAAAATACCACAAACCAAATTACTCACTCAGAAAAACATACACAACTAACAAAAAAGCAGACTGGACACAATTGACTAACACATAGAAAAACATCTCCCTAAATATGGAATCACATCAAACTCAACAAACCCATACAAAATTTTATTTCTCTAATTTAAAACCCAATGAGCATTCCCAGAGGATTATATAAAAATAAAACCAACCAATTGAATAGAACAACTAATCAAACAAAGCAACTCGCTCAGAAAACAACAACACATCATCCCAAACAAACAACACACATTAATGCCTAAACAACAAATAAAATTACCAAAACACACAGTTCTTCCAACTTCCAAACTTCCTCACCAAGAACATCCAACACACACACACACACACTCAAGAATCCATCATAAACCCAAACACACAAACATTCTTGCAACTCACTTCGCAATCAGAGTCAAAAACCCACACACCCTCAAAACAGAAAAATCATCAAAGCCCTCAAGAAAATAAAACTCAACCACGACCCAACAATAGAATAACCACAACCAACCTAGAAAACATAACAAAGACACTTAAAAACTTATCTGCAACTGGCCCAGAGAACATCTCAAACAAACCCTCAAACACTAGGGAACAAGCTTTAACTCAATTAGACAAATAGAAAAATTCAGAAATTTTTCATTATTCAGTATGGAAAAAGCCATCTTTATTAAATTTTTGGGGGGAAAAGACCTCTCTGACCCTTCATCATATCGCCCTATCTCTCTACCATCAATCAACACTATGCAAACTACTAGCAAAAAACCATACTAAAAAAAAAAATCCACACATCATCAAACACAAATTACAACACATGTTGCTCACAACACATCACAAAGGTTGCTAGAGCGGCCTCAAAGAAACTGGGAATTCTGTTTAGACTGCGAGACTTTTTCCTCTTTCAGTTACTCCAGCTTAAAAAGGCCTCATCCGCCCTTGTATGGAGTATGCCTCATATTTGGGGGGCTCTGGTTTCACCGGCTTTTGGATAGGGTCGAGTGAAAGGCCAAAAGGCTTATAAATTGTTCTGTACTTTCCAGTTCACTTGACTATCTATCTTTGCGGCGCGATGTTGGTGCTTTATCTCTTTCTATAGGTACCGCAGCGGCCGGTGCTCGAGGACTTATCCTCGCGTTTCCACACCTTTATACGACGCCCTCGTAGCACAAGGGGTGCT
>JABUQX010047172.1:22500-52229 GCA_015478945.1 Trachelipus rathkii
TACTATATATTATATATATTATATATATATATATATTGTATATATATATATATATATATATATATATATATATATATATATATATATATATATATATATATATATATATATATTTGGTTGTAGAGAAATATATATATATATATATATATATATATATTATATTAGGGTGGAGCGAAAAAAGTCAAATTGATATTTTTGAGTCGCTATAGTGTGGAAAAGTTGCGATTGGGAAATACAAGAAAAACACCAAAAAAATCATTCAAATCGGACTTTATCTTCCGATCGCGCAAACCGTCTAGAAATTTCAAAAAATTGAAAATTTTCCATTTTTTCTGAATTAAAGAAAAAAGTATAGGTATATATATTTTTTATCGCTATACTGAAAAATATTTGCAGATTTTACTGTTTAATAATAATAAAAAAATTTGCGCTTAGAGAATATCTTCAGATCCCGCAAGCTCAGTAAAAATGGGAGAAAAATTCTTTGAGTGATTTTGATGTATTTAAGAAAATAATCGCCTGAGGTCAGTTTGCATTCCAATGTTAACATTTGCATATAAATTGTGCAGCTCTTTGCTTGTTTAGATATTTGATAATATTTAAACAACACAGAACTCACCACGGGGAGGTGGCTGCACTTCGAGTTCCACCCACACCCTTCCTTCCATCCAACCAAAGAGGGTGTTTGCTATTTACATTACTTTAATATATATTTTATTTTATTTCAGCTTCAACAGGTTTGGAAGGCTGCCTTTTCAATGTATTGTTTCGTCATCCATGTCTAGTGCTCAGTTTTTTTGTCTCCTTTTGATCTATAATACCGATTTTTCCCATTCCATACTTTTTCTGGAGGTAGATAAATCTATGCTCAATGACTGGAATTTTGTTACGTTTTTCACACGTTCAGTTAATCTGAATCAGACATTCACACAGATCTGGGGTCGTTTTACAGGAGCAATACAAATTCATTACACATTTGCAGGCTGAGATATCAAACAGTTGAGTTCCTTGTTTTGTTAATTCATCAACCTTTTTTATAAGGTTTGGTTTTTCCTTGTCTCGAATGTAAGATTTCATTAGTTTATAATACTTATCATAGTATGCATTAATTAGCTGAATGATCCTATAATAAGAAACTGTAGGGATTGACGCCTTCTCAAATATATTTTACTTTTTGTGTCACTGCATTGTTATTTGCTGACAGATGAGAAACTTACTTGCTAATACAAACCTCTCTTCAAAGGAGCATCAAAGCACATCCTCGTATGTTGGAAGAATGTTTGGCAGAAAGTCTCTTGGATGATCGAATATAGGATACTGAAAAGATTGTCTAGTAATTTTCTTGGTCAACGACATATCCAAATCCATTTCGGTAGTTAATGTAATTAAAATAATGCAATACACCAAATTCACAAACAATAATGACAAGAAGTCGAGAAGTCATGTACGTGTAATGCTCACTCAAGCGTAACAGCCTGACAACTGAAACGAAACGGGGCGCCGTGGGAGTGGATGCGGGCGGAGAGAGATAGGCAGGAGGGGCGTACGGCGATTTCAGCACTGTTTTGCAACTTGGCTAGCGGCAGTTGGGTGGGGTGAACTTACAAACCTTTCTGCCGCTTCAGCGAACTCTTCGTTGGTCAACTCTCTAAAGGTTGTTTTAAACAAGTGACGCCATTAATATTGCCTCTTAGCTACAATTAGTATCGACCCACTTTATATTTAAATCTTATACCTCAACCGCAACCAGACCTCAGGTGATTGATTTTCTTAAATAATCAATCAAATCATCTACAAAGTTTGATTTTTTCCCACTGATTTGGTACTGTCTTGCGGGATTTTGGAAGATATTCTCTAAACGCAATTTTTTATTATTATTATTATTAAGCAGTACAATCTGTAAATATTTTTCAGTATATTGCGATAAATGGAGTAATATAGGCCTTATGCCTAGGATTTTTTTTTTTAATTCCGGTGATAAAATCAAGACATTTTTCAATTTTTTGAGATATTTTTTTGACAGTTTGCGCAATCGGAAGATAAAGTCCGTTTTTGAAATGATTTTTTTTTTATTGTTTTTTCTTGTAATTTTCTCAATCGCAACTTTTCCGCACTATAGCGACTCAAAAATATCAACTTGACTTTTTTCGCTCCAACCTATTATATATATATATATATATATCCAGTAATATATATATATATATATATACTTATATATAATATCTATATATATATATATATATATTAATATATATATATATATATATATATATACTTATATATCTATATATATATATAGTATATATATATATATATTATATATTATAAAAAAAGAAACATATTAAAGTTATAATTAAATTCGCTACTCCCTATATATATATATATATATATATATATAATGTATATATATATATCATTAGTATATTAATTATAATAGTATATATATATATAATATATAATACTGAACCATAATATATATATATATATATATACCAGTATATATAATCATATATATATATATAAATATATATATATATAAGTATACTAATATATAATTATATATATAATAATATATATTAATAGTAGTACACCCAATTATAAAAAATAATACTATTTATAATATATATATATATATATATAATATATATATATATATATATATATATATATATATATATATATATTATAATGTATATAAAATATAATTATATATAGCATAGTATAACAATACTTATAATATATAATATCTATTATATATATATATATATATAATTACCCCTATATAGTATAGTATAATATATATATATATATATATATATATACTATATATATATATAATAATATAAATATACTTTACCTTACCTAAACCTATATTGTCAAAAAATCAGAAATACCGTTGTAAGGGCCTGTCAAAACTGTCGGGCTATCGAGAACTGTCCAATAGTTACAAGTTATTTTCATTTACAAATAATGCCATGACTTGTTTAATGTTTAATCCTTTTTCCCCCTCTATATTAATTACGTCTGTTTTTAGGCATATTAAAAGTTTTTCAGAAAAGATAGTTTTTTTTCAGCAAGTTAGTTTTTGTTCTGTTTTTCACCCATTCTTGTGGAAATATATTATACTTTCTTACGGAATTTCCACTAAGAAACAATAGGAAAACCATTATGTGAGTTTATATACAGTATGCCTGATCATGATCACTGTAATACTGAAAAATACTTTAATATGCTTCTCATATTAAAGTATTGCAGTGGTTTATGTTCATTTCCCCTTATCATAGATGCAACAACTGCTGGACAATAACATCAACATCAAGCTGACAAGATCCAGAAAGGACTTGCAAATACATACAGAAAATAAAAGATAAAACCCTACCTCCAAATAGGGTAGGTGCTCTATGATATTAAAAGCTCCTTTACTTAATCCTTATTTATGCAATTCTCTATTTACAGTATTTACTTATTTTATTATTATTTATTATTACTTTTTATTTATTATTATTTATTTTTTATCACTTTATTTATGGCATTCATTATTTTTATATTATTATAACCAAGGAATATAACCGATTTTATATATTCCTCAGGTTTTAATTTCAGGTTTTATTACCGGATTTTATTTTGGGACTTTATTTTGTGGCTCAACTTTTATTTCCGGACTTTTATTTTCAACTTTTCATTCTGGAACTTCATTGTACTGATTTCCTGATTCCACCTTTTGAGATTCAGTTCCCAGAAAAGAAGCTTAACTAGGATAAGTATTGGATCATATTTCCTTGGTACTGCATCTCATCCCACATTCATTCATATTACACCCTTGCTCCATTATTTATATTTATGGTGCCACTCTGGATGGTGTTTGCTGACAAATGAAAAGACACCTCTATTTATATTCGTTTGTTTACAGTATTGGAACAGTGATTCCATTGTATATATTTTTTTTTAGATTTATTATAAACTTAAAATGCATATGTCTTTCATTGTTCGAGAGAATCCCTAGTGTGCTGAATCGATTGAACTTGCTGGCTAATCCCGCAGTAATACAACAGAATTTATTCCCTTAAAGTTTGCTTGACCGTTAGTCACATTAGCCTAATAATTTAGAGTTACCATCTCCATTCGTACTTCCCTCTCTTTCTGTCACTGATCTTTGAACTGTTTTAGTAAATTTAGGTGTGTATGTTTTAGGGGAAACTTTTGGGATTTAGCTTTCTCGGGTTTCAGGTTATTTGTTGTTAGGTTTCTGAGGGCGCCTTTGTTTTCCCTTAGATTTTAGGAACATGGCGTCTATGCCACCTCTCTCTCCTTTACAACGTTAAGGATGACAAGATGGAACTTTGATTTCAGGTAATAGTTTGATATATATATATATATATATAATATATATATTATATATATATATATATTATATATATATATATATATATATATCGCATGTTACTCCTAAATTTTTTTTGTGGGAAAAATGGTATAAAATAAGGACGGAGGAATAAAATATACCTTTTCTTTTAAACATTTATATATAGTATTTTAAAAGAGTGAAGCTTTCAAAAGACTTTTAAACTGATCTTGTTATTAGTTTTAATAGTTTTTTTTCGTTGCAATTTTTTGTATGCTTTTATTTATTATTATTATTATTATTATTATTATTATTATTATTATTATATTAATTATTTTTATTTATTATTATTATTTATTTAATTTATTTTTTTTGGCATTTATTCGTCAAGAAATATTAAAAAAAAAACTTATTTTCCCCATTTAGGAGGCTCCGAGCCACGGGGACAGGGGGGGAGGACCCAACTCCACCAGCCATCGTTTGCGGTTTACCGCTAGGTATTCCTTTAGTTAAAAAAAAAAAAAGAGTAATTTCACTTCCCTTTACACTTTGGTTTTACTTTAACTAGCAGGGAACGTGGGATAATAATATAGAGGGGGGGAGCCCTTCGGCCCCCCCCCCGGATAAAAAAAAATAAATATATATAAAAATAATCAAATATAATTTATTTTATTATTATTATTATTAATTTATTATTATTTATTATTATTATATTATTATTATTATTTTTTATATATATATAATAATATATATATATATAATATATATATATATATATATATATATATATATATATATATATAATATATAATAATATTAATATATAGTATATATATATTATATAATATAGTATATATTATATATATATACTATATTATAATATATATATTATATATATATATATATATATATCAGGGATGGGGAGTCGGAGTTGGGAGTCGGAGTCGGGAGTTGAGCGTTTTCAAGGGGTAAGGAGTCCGGAGTCGGGAGTCAATTTCCCAAAAAAGTTGGGAGTCGATTTTTAAAAAAATGACTCCTTTCGACTTCCAAAACAATTTTGTATAAACTTTTCACACAAAAAATTTTGAAAAACTTAATTGAATTTTATTATAAAACGTAAATTTTTTATTTTTTTTGACATTTGTTTGTAGGGAATTTATAGTTTATTTTTAATTTTTCCATATATTAAAAGAAAAGAAAAACTTTTTCCAGCAATATTTTAACATTTTCTATATTATTTTTTCTTCCTGAGTCTGAATACGCTAATATTTTTCTTGAGAAACCAGTAGTTCATCCCCAGTAGTTCAGGAATGTATGATGTTTGTGAGGTGAAGAGATCGTTAAATGCTTCCAATTACTACGAATTTAAAAAAGCTGCTGAGCATGAAGTGTGTGACATAATATCTTGGTCTAAGGAGAGGTTTTTGTTTAGTGATCATCTAGTATCAGCTCCACTTTTCGAACGTGAACACTTCAAATTTTATAGAACCTCATTTCCCACAGTTGCATTTAAAAGACTGTAACGTTTATCCATTTTTTTAACATTTTGAGACACTAATCTGAACTTGAAGTTATATATTCCTAGAGAAGATTTTTAACTTCGGAAAGGAGCTCTTCATTCTTTGTTACAACATACGCATATTTGGAGGTATTATACCTTAACTTTGGAAGCTTGTAACTCAAAAACTATATGTGATACAAGAATTCTAAAATCATTTTCGGAATCTGCATGAAATATACGTATAGTTTCACCTAATTTTATTTCAGTTACAAAAAATTTCCCAAAATTTGTTGACCAGTGTAATCGTACAAAATGTGTGTATGAAATTTTCCATTGGGAGTCGGGAGTCGGAGTTCAGTTTTAAAAAATCGACTCTTGGAGTCGGGAGTTGGGAGTCGGTTGTTTTTAGAATCGACTCTGGGAGTCGGAGTCAGGAGTCGATTTATTTTTTTTTCTGGAGTCGGAGTCGGGAGTCGATTTATTTTTTTTCGACTCCCCATCCCTGATATATATATATATATATATTAGAGGTGTACCGGAATTCCGGTCCGGCCGGAATTCCGGCCGGAATTTGACATTTTTTTCCGGTTCCGGTTCCGGCCGGAATTTTGACAAATTCCGGCCGGAACCGGAATTACTAATCTACTTTTGAGAAAAAATTTGATGGAAGGGATTTATTTTACATAACCCATAGCCCACCTTTAAACAAAAAATAATAGTATTGTGTAGCATTCATACAGTATTTAAATAAAGTTTCCTCAAGTACCTCGAAATATAGGATTATAAGATATTCTCATTAAATTCAAATTTAATTTCCAAAATTATATATATATATATTAAATATATATTATATATTATGTCGTATATAATATACGGTATATATATATACGGTATATTTATATATATTATTATATACAAGTTGACTTTCTTTAAACACTTTTAAAAATATTGCTGAATTGTGGTGAAGTAAAAGAAAAACTTCACCAGTATTGGGCGATATTTTTAAACGTTTTTCCTCAAATATATTTCCTGCTTCTGAAAAAAAATAATTTCTTGAATATATGGGGGAGACTGGAAAGGAGAGTAATTTTTGGGCTAGTACTGCTATGTTGGAAATTTCGTGCTTTGGTTCACATTCCAAAAAATTAAGTAACTTCTTCTTTTATCCCAGATTAAGATAATTGATTTTCTCTGGTAAAAAAAATTTTCAATTTCTTTAATATGAATTTTTTTTTGAAGAGCCATTGATTTTTCTTTTTTTTCCTTTTACACTAACTGACTCGCTGTCACTTTCACTTTCTTCAAACTTATAAAAACTAAGTACCTTTGCAGTAATTTCTTTTCTAGATGCTCCTGATGATTTTGAGGTACTTTGCAAATCTAAGTTCATTGTAGATAATACTCGTTTCTGAAAATGGATGGATGACTCATCGCCTGAACTTCTCTGCACTGGCTACTCTATTATCACTTTCTACTTTTTCAATTATTTGCAATATTTCTTTCAAAGCATCCATTTCTACTCCCCATTTTTCCTTATTTCATTAGAAAATAAAGTCAGGTTGTAATCTGGGTCTACTACAGTATCCTAAAACATTATCTTGTTTTTTTGATAAATGTCTATTGAATTCCTTTGTCTCTTCCTTTTTATTCATAACTCTAAACTCTAAATGGCCTTCTTCTCAGCTCTTCTTTTAAAAGTTCTGAACTCTGCTGTCATCCTCAGAGTTTGGGAGATATGCTGGAGAGCTCAAAATAATGGAGAATAATTGAATTGAGTAATAATTGATTTGCCTTATAGTTTCCGTAATCATGGGAAATGGTTGCAGCAAAGCTCTTAGAATTTTTTCAAGTATTTGCCATTTGTTAGCAGTCAAAGCTTAATAATTTTGATTGTTCTATAATATAAACTTGCAAAGGTCTTTTCAAACACCATTCAATTCTTTCTAGAATCAAATATGTGCTATTCCACCTTGTATTAATATCTTGAATTGGCATAAGTGGGCTTGCAGGATGTGGATCCAAGTCTCTTTGTATTCTTTTAAGTTCATTACAGCTTATTAGCAGTCAAAGCCTAAATGATTGATTGTTCTATAATATAAACTTGTAAAGGTCTTTTCAAACATTCAATTCTTTCTAGAATCAAATATGTGCTATTCCACCTTGTATTAATATCTTGAATTGGCATAAGTGGGCTTGCAAGATGTGGATCCAAGTCTCTTTGTATTCTTTTAAGTTCATTACAGCTTAAAAACTGGAATGATTGATATGTCAAATATTCCTACATTCTTTATTAATCACACTGTTCTTTGAGAAAATAAGGCATCTTTAATAACAAATTGAAGTTTATAAATAAAACAACAAAAACTTGTGTATCCTGCTAAATCAGTTCCAAGTTTCTTGTTATATGCTCCATCTCGAAGGATCAAATGGATTTTGTTAGAAGGAATTTCCCAATTATTCATCATAATTTCAAAACTCATAGTGATTTTAATTCCAGAATGAGAACCTGGGAAATACTCGCTGGTAAGCCAGAGTGCAGTTAAAGAAATAAATGACTAGTTTGAATTATTTAGCTCTCTATATATCTGTAGTAAATGATATCTGCTCAGCCTTAGAGAACTTCTCAAATACTGCTGATCATAATTTCCTGTATGAAGTGGTACACTTCTTACAAAAATATTTTCTACTAGGAATAAGATATTTTGGTTGAAGATGGGCAATAAGTCTATGAATCCCTGCTCTTCAGTGACTGCGAATGGTTGGTTACTCATTGCGATAAAATTCATTATTTTCTGTGATTTGGGGTCATTAATATGCCAAATCTTTTTTGGGGAAAAACTCTCCTCAAAACTCACTTATCTCACGGCTTGGATCTATTGCTCTTGTGGTTTCCCCTGTTCTAGAAAATACAAGTCTCTCCCTTTTACTATTAAAATTTTTGGACTTCCAGATATTCCCTTCGGTGATGATTTTCCATATGTTCATGAAGTGGCGTTGTACTAAATGTAATATTCTATGTTGAAAGTTATATAAAGTATTTTTTTTTACATTTCTTTATAGTTAAACGAAAGTTCATAAGAAATTCCGGTTCCGGCCGGAATTCCGGCCGGAATTTTTTTTGTGATTCCGGCTAATTCCGGTTCCGGCCGGAACTGAAAATTTCAGTTCCGGTACACCCCTAATATATAGATTATATATATAAATTATATATAATATTAAATTAAATTATTTATGTATTTAAACGATATATTGATATTATTTCTCACATATATATATATATATATATATATATATATATATATATAATATTATATATATATATATATATATATATATATATATATTTTAAAAAAAATATATATATATATATATATATATATATATATATATATATATATATATATATATATATATATATATATATATATATATATATATATTGGAAAAAATGTCAAAATATATATCTTATTATTCTATATTTTGAGGTATTTGAGTAAACTTTATTCAAATAATACTGTAGGTATGTAATACACTGTGTATGAGTACTACAAAATGCTACTATCATATTTTTTTAAAAAATGGGCTATAGGTTATGTAAAATAAATCCCTTCAAGCAAATTTTTTCTCAGAAGTAGATTAGTAATTCCTGTTCCAGATGAAATTTTTAATGTCATGAATTTTTTTTTTTTATTTGCATTCATGACCAGTTAATTGTTTTAATAACTGTAATCTTCATTCCCTCTTTCTATTTAAATCTTCCGTTAGATTTACCGTTAGGTTTTTGTACGTCTGGCAGGACCGTATTTTTCATGGTCATTTGTGATGAATAAAGATTTTTAAGTTATTAATAGTTATAATTGATTTTTGAAATTTCTTTAAAGTTTCATTATCTTTATTTATATGTAAGTTTCCCTTTTTTAAAGTTCCCTCGTTTTAATACTTCTTCAAGTACTAGATGTACGACATTTTTTCTAAATTTGTACGATTTTTCACCTGAGGTCTGTGCTTCTTGAACAATGTTTTTGTCATTATATTTTGGTGTTTTGAGTTTGCCTTGCCTATTAAAGTTAAAGTTATAATATTTCTTTTATTAAAGTTCGTTTACTGATTATGTAATAAATAAATTTTTTATATTTATATTCTAAAAGGCCTTAATTTGAAATATTTTTGTGTTAAGTATTTTCAATCCCTTTGTTTGAACACTTCATTTAAGTTTTTAATATTTTTAAAATTAAATATTTCTTTAACTAAAAACTAGGTTTAATCGTACATTTTATATTATTCGAATATATTGATAATTATGAGTACTAATATTTATTGAAGAGTGGAAAACCTTTGGTCCACAAACACATATTCATTAAAGGCAGGAGCCATTTGTGGGGCCTTTGACAAATTACTTTTCGGTTGAATTGCGTCGTATATAAAGTAGGTTTGAATTTTCCACGCGCCTTTTGTCATTTTTTGTCTGTGCGTGAAGGTTGTGTTGAACCTCTTAAGGATTATTATTTGTTGTCGCTCTTTCCCTTGAACCAGAAGGATGTGTATTGATTCTTAAAGTTATTTGTTTAGAACTTTCAGTCATTTTTTTTTATCAAATGTGTCATTAGGCCATAAAGACAGTTGTATTTTTTTATTATTATTGTAAGTTTGACCTCAGATGATGATTTTTTTACATTTGATTGAAGTCGATGGATTTTCTATGTTCTAGGGTATATTTATTTCCCTTGATTCTCGCGGTGAGTGAGAGTGATTAGTCAAATACTTTTTTTTCTTTTTATTTTTTTTAATTGTTTGTTTGTTTTTTTTTTTTTTTTTTTTTTTTTTTTTTTTTTTTTTTTTTTTTTTTTTTTTTTTTTTGTCGTTAAAGATCTTGATATTGATGAATTTATTTAAGGTTTAAAATCTTGTTTACGATAAATATTTTTTCTTTTATTAGAGTATTTGTGTTTCTTTTTATTATTATTATTATTATTATTAGTAGTAGTAGTAGTAGTAGTAGTAGTAGTAGTAGTAGTAGTAGTAGTAGTAGTAGTATTGTTCCTTCACTGCATGAAAGGGGTATTTATATTTTCTTCAAGCAGAATACTACCCCGCCTTATATTTTTTAGATTTGGAAGATGGGGCGTGGTATGGTAGAACATTGACATTCTTACTTGAAGAAGGATCTATTGGTCCCCTTTTGTATTTCCCTGTTGTTGGTGAAGGATTTTCTGACTAGAAGAAGGATCTATTGGTCCCCTTTTGTATTTCCCTGTTGTTGGTGGATGACTTTCCGGATCAGAAGAAGGATCCTTTAATCCCTTTGGTGAGAAATATTGAGTTGAATATTTATTTTTTATTTATTATTTGTAATTATACCTTTTTTCATTTTCTACTGAAAGGTTCATGTTTATATTTTGTAATGAATTTTCATATCAAGATGATATTGATTAATGTAGTTAATGTTTAAATTTAGGTTTACGACTTTTTTCCTTTATTAGTGTATTTCTTCTTATTATTATTATTATTATTATTATTATTATTATTATTATTATTATTATTATTATTATTATTATTATTATTTTCCTCGCATGCAAAGGGATATTTATATTTTCTCGACCAGAATACTCTTCCGGTTTATATTTTCTAGGTCTGGATGATGTGGCATGGTATGGTAGAATTATGATTTCCTATCTTGAAGAAGGATCTATTGGTCCCCGTTGCTTTTCCTTGTTGTGGTTTGATGACTTATTGGTTCAGAAGAAGGATTTGAAATGGTACTGTTAATAAATTTAATCTTTTTTTTATTTTTTATTTATCCTGGTTAAGACAACATTTCAATTTCTAATCTTATTTTCTGATACTTGTGCTCCAAAATATTATTGAAAACTGGCTGAGGAAAACGGGCATTTTTTTTTCTTTAAATTTTGGAACTTCATTTTGGTAAATGTGTTAGGTCTCGTGCATTCATATTTCCGTGAGCAAGTACATTTTTATTTAACACATTTTTATTGGCGCTCCAATGTTTATAAAAACTCATATTTATGCCAGATATTTTTTCTTTTTTTCCGGGAGCTTGAAGATATTTTTGACTTTATAAATAAAGTTTAAAATATCCAGAGTATTAAAAATTGTCTTAACCAGGTGTTAGTTTAGTTATTTTTTCTATTTTAATAATAAATTGATAATAATGGATCCAAATGGTGAACAAATAGACACCACCCCCCAAAATGAGTTAACATTAGAAAGTAGTCCAGAACTGCAAGGAGCTAAATTAAATAGGAAAAGGATAAGAAATAGACAAACGAGACTGTGTAATGAAATAAATGTCACAATTGGTCAAGTGACACTTGATTTTGATTTATTATCTGCTAAATTAGACTCCTTATTAACCCTTAAAGAGGAGTTAATCAAGGCTGATGATTTTGTTCAAAGTTTTTTAACTGGTGAAGAATATTTAAGGGATGATGAACAAGCTTATGATAGAGTTTTGATAATGGATGAATTAATAAATAAAATACAAACGCTTGTCAAAAATAATAATAAAGACATGTCCCCACTCAATAAAAACAGTCATGAACACAAAGAGCGTGAGCCAGAGTTATTCAAAGCCCCTACTAGAACCCTTCCTACATTTAGTGGTGATGTTTTACAATTTGACCATTTTTACGAGGTTTTCAAGGCTAATGTAGAAAGCCGTAATTATTCAAATGCAGCAAAGTTAGAAGCTCTCTTAGGGTGTCTTAAGGGTGTAGCATTAACGTTGGTGTCAGGTTATGCCTTGAGGGGGGATAATTATCCCATAGTAATGGAGACTTTGAAGGAAAATTTTGGTAATAAACATAAATTAATACAAACTCTAATCTTAAAGCTTATAAATATTAAGGTACCTAGATACAATTTTAATGACATGTTTAAGTTTAAAGCAGAGATTACATGCTGTGTTGAGAGTTTAAAGACACAAGAATTAATAAATAGTTGCAAAAGTTGCTCCATCATAATTGGTACGATTTTGGAACAGAAGATTCCTAAAGAAATTTTAGATAAATTACCATGGGACAATCAGAAGAGCAATTGGGATATAGAGTTTATTCTAGAAATAATTACTAAAGCTTTAAATAATTTAGAGGTTTTAGGTCAAAAATTAGAGATTACCAATAATGATAAATCTAAAAATAATGCAAACAATAATAATAATAATTATAAATCTAACTTTAAATCTAATACTACTTTTAATAATTGGAAGACTGGTGCCATCCCCAAAAATTCTACAGTTTTAACCACTACCCACACTCAAGTTAATAAACAACTCTCACCCCATTCTCGTCCCTTTCAACCTTCTCACAACACCACACCAATTAGACCACTCCTCCCTACATCTCAATTTAACACCTCTTCTTCATTTAAACCCAAATCTTTTAATACTTCAGTTAAACCCACCTTTCAAGAGTACCCAAACTATGAAAACAGGATAACTTGTAGATTTTGCAATGATAACCATTATACTAATAATTGTCATGTCATTAATAAAATAGAGCATAGAATTAGCTTTATAAAAACAAAAAATCTTTGTTTTAATTGTTTGTCTAGCAACCATCTTTCTGAAGAATGCACTTCAAAAGGTGTGCTATATATGTAAAGAAAGGGGGCATCACACTTGCATTTGTTCTAAAACTTCTTCCATTCCCAATAACATGGAAAATCCAACCACCAACCAAGTGGGTACTTTTTTAACAAGTAGTAAAGGGGTTGCTCTTCCTCTAGTAAGTTTGTCAATTTATAAGGGTAATAATGTTGTCCCTGTTTGCACCCTGTTTGATCATGCAAGTCAAAGAACGTTAGTGAGTAGGTCATTAGCTTGTTTTTTAAATTGCAACCCATTGTATATGATAAAAATGTCTATTAATGGTATTAATACTCCAGGTGTGAATAAGTTATATGATGTAATTAATCTAAAGGTATGGACAGATGAAGGCATAACAGATTTAACTGCTGCAGTAGTAGATGAACTACCAAATTCTATATTTATACCAGGTTTAGTTCAGACTACGGAATTTTTGAGAAAATGTAATGTAACTTTAGCTAATCCCCATGCAAAGAATGATTATGTGAAAATAGGTCTTTTAATAGGTTCTGACCAGTTGCACAAATTCCTTAGAGGATATGAAAAATGTTATGGTATTAATTTAATGAATACTACAGTAGGTAAGGTGATTTGGGGCAATCTTCCCTTTGCTTCTCACAATACAAATTCACAGTGTACAGTAACTTCAACCTTTAAAGTAGATATTGGATTTTTAGAGGAGAATGTTTCAGTGCAAAATTGTTTAGAATTTATGTGTAACAGAAAGGCAAATGATTCTATTGATAATCCCCTTCAATCCATGCTCCCACCTACCACCACTTCCTCACCCCTTACAATCTCTATTAACCCACCTAACAATATTCCTACCCACTCTCAATCCATGCTCCTCCCCTACCACCACTTCCTCACCCCCTGCAGTCCCTGTTAACACACTTAACAACATCCCTAATCCTTCTCAATCCATGCTCCACCCTACCACCACTTCCTCACCCCTTACAGTTCCTGTTAACACACCCAACAATATTCCTTCTACCTTTCAATCCATGCTCTCCCCTACCACCCTTTCCTCACCCTCTACAATCCTTGTTAACACACTTGACAACATTCCTAATCCCTCTCAATCCATCCTCTCCCCTACCACCATTTCCTCACCCTCTACAGACTACAATCCTTGTTAACACACTTGACAACATTCCTAATCCCTCTCAATCCATCCTCCCCCCTACCACCCCTTCCTCACCCTCTAAAATCCTTGTTAACACACCTAACAATATTCCTACTCCCTCTCAATCCATGCTCTCCCTTACAACCACTTCTTCACCCCCAACAATCCCTGTTGACACACTTAAAAATATTCCTAATCCATCTCAATCCATACTCCCAATTACAACTAATTTGTCACCCCTCATAACCGATGTTAATCTTTTTAATGCAATCCCATCTCTCAATGATGATCTTTTCTCTTGGGTAAACATTTTTACTTCTTATTCCCCTGTTGAATTATCTGCTTCCTCAGTTGAAGGGTTAATAGAGGAGGAAGGTTCCCCTGAATTGGATTTAAATAAATTGTGGGAATTAACTCACATAGGTATATTACCAAAAGAAAGTTTTACTGAAAATGAATGCTCCACTTTAAAACATTTTCAAGAAAATTTACGTTTTGAGAATGGTCGGTATATAGTCTCACTCCCTTGGCGTGTTAACCATCACCCCCTCCCTGATAATTATCCATTAGCCAAATGTAGGCTATATAGTGTATTGAAGAAATTGAGGTCACAACCTGATCTTTTAAAATCATATTCAGAAGTGATAAAAGATCAAATGGAAAGAGATTTTATAAAAGAAGTTAAACCTTCTACACCACTTCACCCCGAATCTAAAGTTCATTACTTACCTCACCATGGTGTACTTAAAAATTCTTCAACCACAGCTTTAAGGATCGTTTTTGATTGCTCCTCAGGGTCTCCTAGCCTGAATAATTGCTTAAATTCAGGTCCCTCTCTTATAACAGATTTAGGTAAATTATTATTAAGATTTCGCATGAAATCTTATGCTTCATCTGCAGATATTGAGAAAGCATTTTTAGCAATAAGGTTAGATGAGAAGGATCGTGACTCTACAAGATTTTTATGGTTAAGAGATCCAGAGAATCCTAATAGTCCTCTCATGGCTTATCGTTTTAAATCTGTTCTCTTTGGCGCAACCTGCAGTCCTTTCCTATTAGCAGCATGTCTTAATCATCATGTGTTAAATTCTAAGTAATTATAAAACTGATATTTTGAGTCAATTATTTGTTGATAATATATTTAATACTTTCGATAATGAGAATGAAATAATAAAATATTTTGATGAAACCCGTAATTTATTTTTGAAGGCAGGTCTTAACCTTAGAGAATGGTCTTCTAATTCCCTTAAGGCAAAAGAATATTTTGAATTGAATAAAGTAAGAAGTGAAGGTTCTACTGTTAAAGTCTTAGGTTTAGAATGGAACATTAGCAGTGATATGATGACTTACCCGGTTAAAGAGGTGGAGGAATTTGCCAATACAAAGCGCAAAATACTTAAGGAAGTAGCTTCTGTGTTTGACCCTTTGGGAATTTTATCCCCTGTTATTATTAGAGGTAAAATGTTATTGCAAAAATTATGAAGAGTAAATATCAATGGGATCAACCTATTGCTGAGGAATTTTGTAAGGAGTGGGAGTTAATTTCTCTTCAGTTAAAGTATTGTCAATCTTTACAAATACCACGTCAGTTAATATTTTCTTATGAAGTAATCTTACATGCCTTTTCGGATGCTTCAAAGAGTGCCTATGCAACTGTAATATATATAATATCACATAAAAACAATATTTGTACGTCTAACATTCTTATGTCCAAGGTTAAGGTAGCCCCTGTGAGAGAATTAATCATTTTTATGTTCCTTCCGACGATTCATAGGTCGGCGAGGCATCCCTTCCATTATTTATTCAGACAATGCAACTTATTTTCAAGCTTCAGATAAGTATATTAAACGATTACATTCACTCCCATCTGTTAAAGATTTTTTATCAACTCATTCTATAACCTGGAGAATTAATCCTGCCCGTGCTAGCTTTTACAGGGGTTTCTTTGAGCGGTTAATTGGGTTGGTGAAAATTCACTTGAAGAGAATACTAAAAAATAGTTTAATTTCTTTAGAAGAGTTTTCCACGGTTTTGGTAGGAATAGAATCGACCATTAATTGTCGTCCTCTCACATTTGTGGATAATGATATTCTGAGTAATGACCCTTTAACACCTTCTCATCTATTAATTGGTTATAAATTAAACTCCCTTCCTGTTCCTCTTGAATTACTGGATTCGGACCCGACTTATAAAGATCCCATTAAATTAAATAAGAGATATAAATACTTATTAAAACTTATCAATAATTTTAAAAACGTATGGAGAAATGATTACCTTTTAAATTTAAAACAGTCTTGGAATGTGCAAGGTAGACCGAACATCAATGTTGGTGACATCGTCCTTGTTGAAGATGATGGACCTCGCCTAAAATGGAAGTTAGGAATTGTTCTTATTCTTTATAAGTCACCTGATGGTTATGTCCGGTCCGTGTCTCTTAAGACGAGAAATGGTGAAATAACGAGAGCTGTTGTCCAGTTATATCCCTTAGAATTACATACTAATATTTATGATAAAGACTCTTCCCCTGTTAATAACCTTAATTCTGACATTGTGGTTCCCCCAGCAGCAAAACTAACACGTCAGGCAAAAGAGGTAGCACGACAGCGTATAAAAAATCTTTCATCACAACAGTTAACATAACTTTATTATTATTATTATTATTATTATTATTATTATTATTATTATTATTATTTCTTAATCTTTTTACAGTGTACATCCCTTTCATTTACTTTGCCTCCATTATGTTATTCACGAAATTATCGTTTGTATTTAATATTGTCTTTGTCATTGCTCTTTTGTTCGATATATCGTTGAAGGATTGGTCTGGGTCTTCTGTTGAACCTTTTGTTCCCCTTTCAAACTTTCACGAGTTCCTTCTCTAAGCATAAATGTAATATATTTGTAGTATGTAGTACATTGATATCATTATTTTGATATTAGTTGCCTTTTCATCCTTAAAAATGAAATTGTTAAAGTATACTAAGGAAGGTGGTGAAGAAGTAAGGAGTTGTTTATAAGAAAGAGTTTATGAAAAGTTACAATGGTATATTATATGTATATATTTTCTCATTTGGTCTGGTTTCGAGGCTAATAACCTTTTTTTAACCTCTAGGTCCGAGTGCTTACTTCTTTTTCTTGTAATGTCACAAGGTCCATGTAGTTAGTTTTCTTTTTCCCTTTTATTCTTGCACCAGATCAGATTTTTAACCAAAGTTTTTTTTTCTTTTTTCATTAGCGAACGAAAATTACAAATTAAATTTTAGATTTAAAATCTAGGTTCCTGTTACTTTACAGCAGAAAAATTTAGCAAGGAATAGTAATAAGGACCTGAAGAAGTTTTTTAGCTTTTATAAATTTAAAAGTAAGAATAGGACAATAGGTCCTATTAAAATTGATGAAAATTTAGTAAGTTAAGATAAGGAGTTGGTCAACATTTTTAATTCTTATTTTGCTTCAGTGTTTACTGAGGAAAGATTAGATAATAGTTTGGAGACTAATAGTTCTTGTATGCCTGTAACAAATAGAATTTAAACTTAATTGATGTAAAAGATATTAAACGTTTACTTTGGACCATATTGATCCAAGTAAAGCTTGCAAGCCCTGATGCGTATCATGCGTAGAATTTGAAGAGGGTATACCAGCATTGCAAGGCACTGTATTTATTTTAAGCGATCTTATAACATTTGTGACGTACCAGATGCGGGAAAACGCAATATGTGTGAGCCTATTGTATAAGAAAGCGTTAGTAAGAGATTTGGTAATTATAGGCCAGTGAGCCTAACATCTCTGGCTTGTAAAGTTCTGGAAAGTTACGAAAGTTCAATAGAGAAATTTTTAGAAGATAACAAGGTACTGTAGACTCCAGCACGGTTTCAGAAAGGGTAATCATGCTCAGACAAACCTTTTTAAAATATGGAATTCATTACTGGACTTACATTGGACCGCAGGAGATCCCAGTTGATTTATATATTTTAGACTTAGCAAAGCTTTTGAAAGGTTCCCCACATCTAGGCTGCATGAAGAAGATATTGCAATGTGGTATAGGTGGATGGTACATAGTATGGATAAGAGTGGTTGTGCGAATAGAAACAGTGATGTACAACTAGTGAGTGTACGCTGGCAAATGCCCAGTGGCAGGCATTTATAAAATGGGCATTTGTCCAGGCATTTGCCCATTTCTAAATGCCGCCCAAAAACTGGGCATTTTATAAAATTATCAGCAAAGGATTGATTAATTATTGACAGCATTTAAAAAAAAACATTCAAAGAAAGTTATCTATTTTCGCATATATATCTATCTATCTAAATCGTATAAAACTCCCAGGAAGCAAGCTTTCGCGCCTGTCAGTTGGTCCAGCGTCTTCTCCTTCTGGCCCGAAACTCACAAACCCTAGAACACTCCAGAAAGCCATCTCGCGCAACGCGTTTGGATGCCAGTCCTTGGTAGAACACTTCTCAGGTAGCGTTTCCCCTTCATTAAAACTAGCATCTTCTCCATTTAGGCCTCAAAACTTCGCCTTCCTAGAGCTCGCCAGAGGAGCTTGCTTCTTAGGCACATTAAGATACAACGCTGGTCCAAGAGTAAGCAAGCAAAAGGAAGGACCGGGTTGCTAGCCCTGTCGCCCTATAAACATGCGAAGAAAATCTTCATAGATCTGACCGCGACGATAACATCCAATCATTAATCTTCATCGTTAGTTATTCATTATTATTATTATATACAACCTCTGGAAAATTCTTTTTTCTTTTCCTTGACTTCGCTGGAATACTTTTTCCAATTTCTTCGACCAAATATCACCTAGAATCAGATGTAATTATTTGTAATCAAATTAATAATTTAAAAGAACTATTCCCAAATTTTTCTTCTTTCACAGAAAAATTTTAGTGAAAATCATTTAATATATATATATATATATATATATATATATATATATATATATTATATATATATATATATATATATATATAAATATTATATATATATATATATATATATAACACAGTCGTCCCTCGTAGAAACGCTTTTTATAGAACGCTGGCTTTCTATACTTGCGGCGCTTGGTTAAAGAAAGAATAAAAGAAAAAAATTAAAATTACAAAAAATAAAATTAAAATTCTGTAATACAAACATATGTTAAAAGATAATTAAAAATTAAAATTAAATTGCAAAAATAAAAATTAAAATTGTAATTCATTATCATACAGTTAAAATGAAAAAGAAAACGAATAACTTTAGAGTCCACAAGGATCCTCTGCTGGCAATAGGCTTTTACTGTAACTCGTTGCACTCTCATTGATAGCGTTTGTATATGCTTCTCTCGCTGAAATATTAACAAATTTTTTAAATAAAATGTGTAACAGTATTTTAAAAAATATTTTTTATCATAGCTGAGAAACAAAACATACCACAACCAAATTCTAAAAAAAATGCATAGATTGGCATATCACTGGAAGAGGAAATAAAAATTTTAATTTAATTAGAGCTGGCTCTTCTATAACAACTGTTTCATGTAAATACGGGAGAAATGAATCGACAATTCGAACATTTAAAAACAAAGATAAAGAATTAAGAACGCAGTCATAACAGAAGTCTTTAAGTGGCAGTCTAGAAATGCACAAGCCGTCTGCCGAGAGAAACGTTGGTTTAAAAACTGAACAGGCCAATTAATATCTGAACTCGAAGACATGATTCGAAAAACGAGTGCCTTGCGACGGAATAACGTTAAGAACAAAGGCATCTACTCTATATGATAAGTTTAAAAATCGAAATGACAAAGTATAAATTTAGCCAGGGTTGGCTTGATAATTTCAAAAAGCGTTTTTGCTTTAAAAAATATTCGTACGACAGGCGGGAGAATCGACGTCCGCAGATAATGAAGCAGCAAGAACTTTTCCAGATGAATTTATGAAAATAAATGAAGATAAAGGGTAACTGCCTGAACAAGTTTTCAATGCTGATGAAACTGGGATTCTCTGGAAAAAAAATGCCAGATCGCACATACATTTCTAAAAAATGAAAAGCGAGGCCCAGGCTTCAAAGCAGCAAAGGGTCGCGTGACAATATTATTTTGCTGCAATGCAGCTGACCAATTAATAAAGCCTGGCTTCCTTCATAAGTCAGCAAACCTACTTTGTATGATAGGAAAAAACAAAAACCTATTGCCAGTCTTCTAGCAGTTCAATAAAAAGGCTTGGGTCACAGTTGATTTATTTAAAGACTGGTTTCATAAGTGTTTTGTTTCAGAAGTCAAGAGTTACCTTGAAAAATAAGGAATGCCATTTAAAGGGTTGTTAATATTTGACAACAATGGCGGTCATCCAGAAGGGCTTAAAACTGCCAATGAGAATGTCGAAGTTGTATTTCTTCCAGCCAATACTTCAATTCTTCAAGCTTTAGATCAAGGAGTGAATCGATGTTTCAAAGCTAATTACATAAAGATAACATTCACACGGATTTGTAATTTTCTTGATGAGGATTCGAATGCAAACGTCATGAACTGGAGGAAATCTTTTAATATTTCAGACTGTGTAAATTATGTTAAGGAGGCAATTGATCAAATTAAACCACACTCGGTTAACGCTTGCTGGAAAATTATGATGGTGAATGCGTTACAGATTTTCCAAGGATTTCACTGCAGAAGAGAAGTTGCAAACATGTGCAATGCTTCATCCACGTGGTGGTGATGATTTGACGGCCTCCACCAAAAAGAAATTTAATGAAATATGAAGGAAATAAGGAGACATTAACGAATGATGTGTAGCTGAACTGTTAATCAAAGTTTCATGGATACGAAGATGACGATGAAAAAATGCTGTAGTAAATGATTGGGATTTAAATACATAGGTGAACTGTTCGTTATGGACAAAGCAGTTAAATAATTTCATTATCGTCAAAAATCCTTCAATGGAATGCAGTCTCAAAATAAAAAGAGAAATGGAAAATGATTTTAAAACCAATGAAAGAAATATTGGTGAGCTAAAAAGACAAAAGCGTCAATTGCCGATAACGATGTATATTTCTCAAAAAAGCAGCCTATGCAATCTACAGATTTGGAACCGCCTTCATTCCAACTATCCTTCAACTTCATCTACACTTTGAAGAAAATATTTTTGTGCGCAATTGGATTAATTTTAAAATGATGTAACAATACTTAGACTATTCAATTAAAATATATAAAAATATTATCTCCAAATTAATAAATGTTAACATAATATATTTTTCATTTTTAAAAAAACATTTTTTTCTTTCTTTTTAAGATTGGTTCCAATATACTGTACTTTAATGTAATAAATATCCTACCATATTTAACTAGTCAATAAAATAATGTTTTATTACTATACTGTAGAATAACATTTATGTACAAATTAATTCAATTATAAGGATAATTAAATACTGCCTGATATTTTTATTCACCCTAAAAACAAAGGCTAAAAATTTTAAAAATTATGAGTAACTATTTATTAAAGTTATATGCATGTCGCATAACCTAACCTCAGCGTTCTACGAGGAAAACTATATGATATATATATATATATACTATAATTATGATATATATATATATATATATATATATATATATATATATATATATATATTATATATATATATATATATATATATATATAAATATATATATATATAAATAGTATATATATAAACGAAAGCTGAGCTAACCTCCTTGACTCGCCTACTGATAAATTTTCGGCTTCTTGCCAAAAAACATCTCTAAAACTTCTGTAAATCTGTCTTTCCTCCTTTTATTCGATCTGATGGTCTGTTGCTAATTCTCCAACTGAAAAAAAGGCCAATCTCTTCGGCTCCTATTTTCCTCTAACCAACTCTGACGATTCTGGCATTCCTCATCCTCCAACCTTCTTTTCTCAGGTGTCCTATGCCTTTGCCTGGGATTACATTTGATCGGGTGCATGGCTCCGGGGAAAATCTATGAACGTTAGGAAGGCGGGTGCCCGGATGGCATCCTCCCAGAGTTTTGAGAGAGTGTGCTTTCGTGCTTACCCGCCCCTCGTTCAAACTTCATATTCACTATGCTCAATACAAATACTTCCCTCAGTGTTGGGAAGCACGCACATGTCCAACCTATTCCGAAAAAAGGAAAAGGCCTTCTGATCCTTCTAACTATCGCCCTATAGCTCTCACTTGGTATTCTATCTTTAAAGATCTTGAAACCTTCTCAACTCTCCATTTCTGTAGACACTGGAGTCTCATTCACTTCTTTCCGATCGCCCGTATACTCTCGGCGCTCGAGGTCTACTGGCCGATATACTTTCCTATCCTACAGATTGATCTATGGTTTTCCGCCCTCAAAGAACTACGGAGACTTGCGTGGTGGCTGCTTGGACATATCAAGGCATTTGGACCGGTTATGGCACGGCATCCGCTTTTCCAAGCTCCCCTCCTTTGGGTTTCCTCCTTCTCTTTGCTTACTTATGTCTAGTTTTGTTTCAAATCGCTCAACATCGGCTGTTGTTGATGGGGCGGACTTCTTCTTCCGTTTCTAATCAAGAGTTGGTGTGCCTCAGGGTTCTTCTTACTTCTACTTTATTCCTACTTTTCATAATGCATCTTCTCACCTGCACATCTAACTCTACACTCGTATGCGATGACTCGACCTTCATTCTTTCAACTTCATTCAATTCGTGCCCTTCTTTTTACTTCTGAATTGCCTTCTCGTCTCAAGCGTTTCCGGATTCTATTCTCGCTGATTCTGGATAGAATTTCCCGGTGGGTCGTCTCAACCTTGTGAAAAATTCAATTCTTTAAAAAACCCAACTTCTACAAAGTCTCCCTCTCTAAGACACTTCTAACTTTCCTATCTTCTTTCATGGCTCTCCCATCTCCTGTGGTGACATATAAACATTCCTTGGCCTTAACATAAACAAAAAAAATGTCTCGGTTGGAAACCTCACATACAACGGTTGCTAGGGCGGCCGGGTCAAAGAAACTGGGAGTGTCTGTTTAGACTCGCGAGACTTTTATCCCTCTTCCTCAAGTTGCTCCAGCATATACAAGGGCCTCATCCGCCCTTGTTAGGAGTACTGCTCTCATATCTGGGGGCTCTGTTTTCACCCCGGCTTTGGACAGGGTCGAGTCAAAGGCCAAAGGCTTATTAAACTGTTCTTACTTTCCAGTTCACTTGACCCCTATCTTTGCGGCGCGATGTGGTGCCTTATCTCTTTCTATTTAGGTACCGCAGCGGAGGTGCTCGAGGGAGTTATCACTCGCGGCAGCCACCTACGCAAGCCCTCGTGCACAAAGGGTCTATGTCGGCGCATGAGTTTTGCGTTGATATTGGTTAACTTTAGGCTGGTTCGCTGCGCGGCTGCTTCCCTTTCTTTCTGCCCACCTCTGTAAGCTGCTTGTTCTGTGAATTTCTCTTCCATCTCCTGTGTTCCCTTATTGAATTTAATCTCTCTCACTTTTAAAGCCTAGCGCGCTGTGCTCATCTGCGTAGTATTGCGTTAGTTATGAATGGTCAGAGGGTGCAACACCACTCTAAATTGAGTGTACAGTAAAAATCAAATACTGGTAAAAAAAAAATATTATATTATATATATATTATAATAGTATACCGTATATATATATATAATATATATATAATATATATATATATATATATATATATATATATAATATATATATATATATATATATATATGATATATAAATATAATAAAAGTATGAAAAAGATTATGTTCCGATAATTGGACAAATGCCCAGATAAATGCCCAGGGCATTTGCCTAATTCTTAAGTGCCCGGCATGTTTACCACTATGTACAACTAAATGGGAATAAGTCATCATGTGGGAAATAGTGAAGAGTGGTGTCCCCACAGGGTTCAGTGCTGGGCACTATTGTTCCTGATATAAATGATTTAGACCAGTGACTTAAAATGTAAGGTTTTCAAGTTTGCTGATGATAACCAAGTGGCCACCTCAGTTAGGAATAGTGAGGATGTATAAAGATTCAAAATGATCTTGATAAACTTCTTGGGTGGGCAGATAAGTGGCAAATGAATTTTAATAGTAAAAAGGGGTAAAGTCTTCACCTAGGTTACTCACAAATAAGTTTTAAACTACGATATGAATGGGGATTGCTTGAGTCTGTGACCAAGAAAAAATTCAGGTGTGATTATAAGCAGTAAGTTGAAAGTAGCTAATCAGTGTTTGAAGCTAGAAATAAAGCTAATAAGATGCTGGCATAATAAATCGCAATGTGTTTACAAGAGCAGGAAGTAATAAGTAACTTATATAATAGCTCATGTTAGCCAATCAATAGAGTTATTGTGCACAAGTTTGGGCCCTTACTTAAGAAAATTAGATATGCTAGAAGAAGTGCCAACATAAAGCAACAAAGAGATGGATTTCTGGGTTTGAGTGGTAAGAACTTACGAGGAGAGGCTGAAGGAGTAGGAATGTCTGTAGAAAGGCGATTTCTCAGCAGGGACATGATACAAGTCTACAAAATTATTACATCTATTGATAAATACAGAGACCAATAAATCTCTTTATAGTAGAGCACGGACGGGAGACCAGGGGCATAAACAAGAAAATAAGAAGAAAGCATGCCATCTTGGATATAAGAAAGTATACATTCGAGCAATAGGGTTGTTAAATTTTGGAATGATTTGCCACAGGAGGTTGTTGAGTGTGACTCAATTGCAACATTTAGAAAGGGTTGGATAGGTATATGGATGGGTTGGGTATCACATAGTATATTTAGACGAAGCCAAATTGGCGCTGGATTTAGTTATAGTGAGTTAGTAATGTCATACTGCATGTCTGACCATAACTTAGTTATTAAGCCATGTGGTGGATGGTTTGGGTAACATGTATCATTTTTTTTTTGACTAAGCCAAATTGTGGGTTTTGGTTACAGATTTTTAACCAAAGTTTTTTTCTTTTTTTTTCATTTAGGCTGTTGGTTCGAGGCTAATAACCTCTGTTTTAAAATCTAGGTTCCTTGTACTTACTCTCCACCTTGGTAATGTTACAAGGACCAGTTAGATAGGTTTTTTCCCTTTTCTATTCTTCCAACAGCTTAAATTGTTTATTTTTTTTGTTCCTTAGTTAACTTTTCATTGAAAGGATGATTTTTAAGACTGTATTCATTTTTTAATTTTTTACCCCCTTTTTTTATGCTGAGTTGGGACAGTGCCTGTTTGAGCTTCCCTCACCTTCTTCCCTGCGGTTCTTCTCAGAAGTGACTCAATCTGGATTGAAGGTTACCGAACATTAGAGCTAATCGTTTTCATGTTAAATTTTTTATTTTTTTATTTCTTGAATTACATAATTATCTAATTCCTCCTCGTTTCAAAATCTCATAACTACACATTTTTTTTCTCTTTTTTGTCGTTTTTGTTTTGTTGCGGGGAGTTTTAATGTCATGAATTTTTTTTTATTTGCATTCATGACCAGTTAATTGTTTTAATAACTGTAATCTTCATTCCCTCTTTCTATTTAAATCTCCCGTTAGATTTACCGTTAGGTTTTTGTACGTTTGGCAGGACCGTATTTTCATGGCCATTTGTGATGAATAAAGATTTTTTACGTTATTAATAGTTATAATAGATTTCGAAATCTCTTTAAAGTTTTATTTTTATTTATATTAGGTTTCATTTTTTTAAAGTTCCCTCGTTTTAATATTTCTTTAAAGTATTTGATGTACGACATTTTTTTCTACATTTGTACGATTTTTCACCAGAGGCTTGTGCTTCTTGAACAATGTTTTGTCATTATATTTTTGGTGTTTGGAGTTTACCTTGCCTATTAAGTTAAAGTTATAATATTTCTTTATTAAAGTTTGTTTACTGATTATGTAATAAATAAACTCATTCTTTTTATATTTTTAAAAGGCCTTAATTTGAAATATTTCCGTGTTAAGTATTTCCAATCCCTTTGTTTGAACACTTCATTTAAGTTTTTAATATTTTTAAAATTAAATATTTCTTTAACCAAAAATTAGGTTTAATCGTACATTTTATATTATTCGAATATACTGAGAATTATGAGTACTAATATTTATTGAAGAGTGGAAAACGTTTGGTCCAGAAACACATTTCTTAAAAGGAGAAGTCATTTGTGGAGAGCTTTTGACGAATTACTTTTCGGTTGACTTGCGTCGTATATAAAGTGGGCTTGAAATTTCCGCGGGCCTTTTTGTCAATTTTTGCCCGTGTGTGAAGGTTGTGTTGAACCTCTTAAGGATTATTATTTGTTGTGACTCTTTCACTGGAACCAGAAGGATGTGTATTGGTTCCTAAAGTTATTTGTTTAGAACTTTCATTCATTTTTTTTAATCAAATGTGTCATTAGGCCATAAAGACAATTATATTTTTTATTATTATTGTAAGTTTGACCTCAGATGATGATTTTTTTACATTTGATTGAAGTCGATGGATTTTCTATGTTTTAGGGTATATTTATTTCCCTTTCTCACGTTGAGTGGCATTGATTATCAAATTTTTTTTTTTTTTTTTATATATTTTAATTTTTTTTTTTTTTTTTTGGTCGTTAAAGATCTGATATTGTGAATTTATTTAAAGTTTAAAGGTTTTGTTTGACGATAAATATTTTTTTATTACAGTATTTGTGTTTCTTTTTATTATTATATTTTATATTATTATTATTAAATCGAGTATAGCCAAAAAATGTAAAATTCAACATATAAAGTGCTTCACAAAATATTCAAAAAAGCCTCCAAAAAAACGGGTGACACAGAGGTTCTGCAGACAAAAGCTCTCCAGCTAGAAAATCTGCTTGTCAGGAAGGGTGTCCATAAGTCCGAACAGCTCTAAAAGAGGGGCTTACAGCCATCCTGGAGGCTCAAAAGGTAAGAGCGTCGGACTTCCTCTCAGAGTCGCTTCGTCGGATTCTCTTTCCTTTGAAAGCTAAGAAGAAAACTATTCCTGTCGAGATTATTTCTTTAGTAATTATTAGCTTTGTTGAAGACTTGTATAATGTTGCAATATTTCGCCTCCGAACTCGAGGCATCTTCAGGCAGAAATGAAATTTATTTGTGGGAATGGCTAATATAAATATTTTTTAATAAATTCCAAAATATAATAAATCGATGTTATAGCCAAAAAAATGTAAAATCAACATATAAAGTGACTTCACAAAATATGTGTCAAAAAAGCTCCAAAAAAGACACAACAGAAAATCTCTCAAATCTCAACTTCGCCAGTAGGAAAAATCATATCCACTCCTTCAGAAAAGGTGCCATAAGCCGCAACAGCTTTTCTAAGTAGGGGCTTACAAAGGCCATCCCTGGAGGTTCAAAGAAGAGTGTCGCGACTTTCCTTCTCAGATTCGCTTCGTCGCGATCTCTTTCCTGTGGAAGGGTAAGAAGAAAAGATAATTCCTGTCGGAGATCATTTCTTCAGGGACTTAAGAGCTTTGTTGAAGCCTTGTATATTGTTGCAATATTTCGCCTCCGGACTCGAGGCATCTTCAGGCAGAAAATGAAATTTATTTGTGCGGAATGGCTATTAAAATATTTTGTTAATAATTCCACAATATAATAAAATCGATGTTATAGCCAAAAAAATGCTAAAAATTCAAACATATAAAGTGACTTCACAAATGATGTCAAAAAAGCTCCAAAAAAGACACACAGAAAATCTCTCATCTAAGCTTCTCAGTAGAAAAATCATATCCACTCCCAGAAAGGCGTGTCCATAAAGTCCGAAACAGCTTCTTAAAGTAGGGCTTACACCATTCCTGGAGGCTGCAAAAGGTAAGAGTGTCACTTTCCTCTCAGAGTCGCTCGCGGATTCTCTTTCCTTGAAAGGCTAAGAAGAAAACCATTCCTGTCGAGATCATTTCTTCAGGACCTTAAGGAGCTTTGTTGAAGACTTGTATATTGTTGCAATATTTCGCTTTATTTGTTGAATTTTACATTTTTTTGGCTATAACATCGAATTTATTATATTGTGGAATTATTAACAAAATATTTATAATAGCCATTCCACAAATAAATTTCATTCTATGCCTTGAAGATTGCTCAGTTCGGAGGCGAAATAGTGCAACAATATACAAGTCTTCAACAAAAGCTCTTAAGTCCTGAAGAAATTGATCTCGACAGGAATGGTTTTTTCTTAGCCTTCAAAGGAAAGAAATCCGACGAACGACTCTAGAGGAAAGTCCGACCTCCTTACCTTTTGAACTCCAGGATGGTGTAAGCCCCTACTTTAGAGCTGTTCGGACTTAGGACACCCTTTCTGAGGAGTGGATATGATTTTCTACTGGAGAAGCTTAGATGAGAGATTCTGTTGTGTCTTTTTTTGGAGCTTTTTTGACATATTTGTGAAAGTCACTTTATATGTTGAAATTTACATTTTTTTGGCTAATAACATCGATTATTATATTGGGAATTATTAAACCAAAAATATTTATAATAGCCATTCCCACAAATAAATTTCATTTTCTGCCTGAAGATGCCTCGCAGTTCGAGGCGAAAATATTGCAACAAGATACAAGTCTTCAACAAAAGCGTCTTTAAGTCCTGAAGAAATGCATCTCGACAGGAATGGTTTTCTTCTTAGCCTTCAAAGGAAAGAGAATCCGACAAAGAGGGACTCTGAGAGGAAAGTCCGAACCACTCTTACCTTTTGAACCTTCACAGGATGGCTGTAAGCCCCTACTTTAGAGCTGTTCGGACTTATGGACACCCTTTCTGAGGAGTGGATATGATTTTTCTACTGGAGAGCTTAGATTTGAGAGATTTTCTGTTGTTGCTTTTTGGAGCTTTTGACATATTGTGAAGTCACTTATATGTTGGAATTTCACCCATTTTATTTGGCATAACAATCGATTGTATTATATTGTCGAATTATTAACAAAAATTTATAATAGCCATTCCCACAAATAAAAATTTCATTTCTGCCTGAAGATGCCTCGAGTTCGAGGCCGAAATATTGAAACAATATACAAGTCTTCAACAAAGCTCTTAAGTCCTGAAGAAAATGATCTCGACAGGAATGGTTTTCTTCTTAGCCTTCAAAGGAAAGAGAATCGACGAAGCGACTCTGAGAGGAAAGTCGGACGCTCTTACCTTTGAACCTCCAGGATGTAAGCCCCTACTTAGAGCTGTCGGACTTATCGGACACCCTTTCTGAGGAGTGGATATAATTTTCCT
>JABUQX010047173.1:15000-17500 GCA_015478945.1 Trachelipus rathkii
GGTTAATGTTTGAAGAAAAAAGGTTGGATGTGCTGGGGATAACTGAAACTAAGTTGAAGGGAAAGAGGGAGGTGGACTTTGGAAAATACAAGGGTATGATATCAGGGGTGAACGAGAGAGTGAGGGCGAGGGAAGGGGTGGGAATAGTTATGAGGAAAGAGGTGTGGGATAAGGTAAGGGTGTGTAGTCAGGTGAGTTCCAGGATAATGTGGGTGAAAGTGAAATTTGGGGGGGAAATGTGGGTTTTTGTATGTGCATATGCACCAGTGAATGGAGCGAGGGAGGAGGAGAGAGAAAGATTCTGGAGTGAGTTGAGTGAGTGTTGGGAAAGTTTTGGGGTAAATGATAAAATTTGTCTATTGGGAGATTTGAATGCAGGAGTGGGAAGGGAGGGGGTGGGAAGAATAATAGGACCATTTGGGGTAGGGGAGAGGAATGTTAATGGAGAAAGTCTGTTAGAGTTGTGTGTTGAAAGAAGAATGATAGTGGGGAATACTTGGTTCAAAAAAAGTGAGAATCATAAGTATACATGGAAGAGTGAGATAACGGGGGGGAGGGCGGTACTGGATTATGTGTGTGTAAATGGGAAGGATAGAGGCAGATTACTAGATGTAAATGTATTTAGAGGGGCGGGGAGGGGGATATCGGATCACTATTTGGTGGTTGCTAGGATAAGGGTGGGAGGAGAGGTGATGGTTAGGGATAGGGGAGAAAAGAGGAGAGTAGAAGTGATAAAGGTGGAAAAATTGGAGGAGATAGTGTGTAAGAGGGAGTTTAGGAGAGGTATGGAGGATAGGTGGAGAGACGTGAGAGGGACAGGAATTGGGGAGGTGGAGGGGGAGTGGATGAGATTTAAAGAGGCAGTATGTGAAGAGGCTAGAAGGGTATGTGGAGTAAAAAGGGTGGGTGCAAGTAGAAGGAAAGGGAGTGAATGGTGGAATGAGGAGGTGAAGGAGGTGGTGAAAAGGAAAAAGGAGGCTTATGTGAAATGGTTGGGAAGTAGGAGAGAGGAAAGCTGGGAGGAATATAGAAGGGTTAGAGTGGAAGCAAAGAGGGCGGTGGAGAGGACGAAGAGAAGAGCAAAAGATGAGTGGTGTAGAAAAGTGACGGAAAATTTTGAATCGGGGAGTAAGATGTTCTGGAAAGAAGTGAATAAAAAAAGGAAGTGAAGAAGGAGGGGGGGGGAGAGGATTAAGGGAGGAGATGGGGAGTGGATAGGAGGAGAGGATAGGGTGAGGAAGAGGTGGGGGGAGTATTTTAGTGGATTATTGAATGAAGTGGGTGGGGGAGGGGAGGAAGATTTGCAAGAGGTGAGGTTGGGGAATGAATGGGGGAGGGAGGGGGAGGATGAAATACAAATGGAGGAAATTATTAGGGCCTTGAATAAAGGAAAAAAAGGGAAGTCCGCAGGTCTGGATGGTGTGAGAATGGAAATGTTGCAGAAGGGAGGTAGAGGGGTGGAGGAATGGCTGTATAGGTTATTTAATATATGTTGGAGGAGTGGTGAGGTACCACAGGATTGGGAGGATGGTTGTTTGGTTCCCCTGTATAAGGGGAAGGGGGATAGGATGGAATGTGGGAATTATAGAGGTATATGTCTTTTAAGTGTGGTAGGGAAAGTGTATGGGAGAATACTGATTGAGAGAGTGAGAGGTTTAACGGAGGGGAGAATGGGGGAAGAACAAGGAGGATTTAGGGAGGGAAGAGGGTGTGTGGACCAAGTGTTTACACTAAAGATGCTTGTGGAGAAAAGTATAGAGAGGAAAGGGAAAGTGTATGGGTGTTTTTTTTAGATTTAGAGAAAGCATATGATAGAGTGAAGAGGAGGAAATTGTGGAGGGTGTTGGAGGAAAATGGGGTGGGGGGTAATTTAGGGAAAGGTATTAGGGCCTTTTATAGGAATAGTAGAATGTGTGTGAGAGTGCTAGGAGGGGAGAGTGAGATGTTTGGGGTGGTGAGAGGATTGAGGCAGGGGTGTGTAATGTCGCCGTGGCTTTTCAATTTGTTTATGGAGAGTGTTTGCAGAGGAATGGTGAGGGAGGGGAGGGGGTGGAATTGATGAATGGGAATGATAGAAGGGAAGTGAACATGATACTGTTTGCGGACGATACTGCCCTAGTGGCGAAGAACGTGGAAGGGCTGAGGTATTTGGTGAGGGAGTTTGAGAGAATGTGTGGACAAAAGGGGCTTAAAATAAATCCAGGTAAGAGTAAAGTGTTAGTGTTTGAGGAGGAGGAAAGAGAGGAGGGGGAGGGGTCAGAGGTGGGGGGAGGTAGTATTGGAAGAAGTAAAGATTTTTAGATATTTAGGGATGGATTTGGGTAAGGGGGAGGGATGAAGGAGGAGATAGAACATAGAGTAGGAGAAGGAATGAGAGCTTTGAGTAGTCTGAGAGAATTATGGAAAAGGGGGGATTTATCACAGAAAGTTAAGATAAGTATGTTTGAAAAAATTTGTGTACCAGCGGTGTTGTATGGGTGTGAAACGTGGGGGTTGAATG
>JABUQX010047173.1:35000-48356 GCA_015478945.1 Trachelipus rathkii
CAAAAGCCTCCGGCTTCTACCATTCCCAAAATTACCCAGCTCCGACTCCGGCTCCGGCTCCCGCCCTTCAAAATATTTCGGCTCCGGCTCTACCCAAGACCTTGCGGCTCCTGCTCCGCAGCCCTGGTTTCAAGTAGTTATATAGATGAGTGCAGATGATAAAGAAAATTCGTTAATTTTTAATTTCTGATGTTGAAATTAATCATTGCTTCGTTATTATTGGATATCGAACCAGCTCAGAGCTTCAAGACCGAGTGTGAGGAAGACTTATTTTAAGTAGAATACATGTTTGGTTCCTGTTACTCCTCTAAGGAGGTGAACTGGTCTCCGTCATGATTCTCCATCTCTGGTTTATCACGACATTAATTTCAGTAATAGTGGAATTTGAACTGTTCAAGTGATTAGTCTACACAACACAGACTTAACTTCACTTTCCGACTGACCAGGATTCGAACCCGATGTACGTGGAATGCTAGAGCAGGCTGCTCTCATTTACCGACTGAGCTACGGGACATGTTAAAAGAATTTATAAAATCTTTTATGAAAAATATCTTTACATATCCAATTTAAGCAAGTGTTACACATTCCTAATACGAGTAACGAACTAAAATTCCTTGAATTGGTGTTTCCGAGCATCGCAATCTTTCTCCATGAATGTCACCCGGCAACCATTGACCAAGCCGCGCCACAGCATCGGGTGAATAAATGTACTTCTACAAACGCGCATCATTCAATATGTCTCTTATGTTAACCACAAAAAACATCTACCTCGTTGAGACTGAGGCTAATTTCTATTCGCTATATATCTTATTTAGTCAATTAAAACTAAGATCTTGAAGTCTGTACAGATAAAGCAGTAGCTTCTCCTTTTGTTTTATTGACAAAGTCATACTACAAAAAGATTATTTTTTTTTATAGTACTATTCTTAGCAATTAGACTATTTGAATATAACCATCATTTGCTAATTAATAATCTATTTTTTTACGTTATGATTTAATACTATATGATGCTTTAATTTAAAACAAAGTTTTCGCAGATTCAATAGTTGTTGTTTTAGTAGTTGTTGTTGTTGTTGTTGTTCGTTGTTGTTGTTGATAGTGTTGTGTTGTTGTGTATGTTGTGTGTGTGTGTTGTGTGTGTGGTGTAGTAATGTTTATAAAACATCTTAAATAAAGTAAAAAAGCAAAACGAAACAGGAATTGAATTTTTTTTTACTCCTTCTCCCTAATTTAATATCAGGATATAATATACCAAGTAAATAATGGGTAATTTTGCCTGACGTAATCTACATCTCACATCTACAGATATTTCTCGATTAATTTATGCTTAACTAATTTATATATATAATCTTTTTATATAATAATATATTATAGTTTCTAATATACTATATATACATATATACTATACATATATATAAAGCACACTCACCATATATACTATATATTTATATATTTATTAATATATATCATCTTATATATCTTTTTTATAGACTACTTATATTATTACCTATTTACTAATATTAGCATTATCTATTGACCATATAAACAAAATATTTATAGTGTTAAAAAACTATTTTAATTATATCTATTTACTTATTATTATATCACATATTATATTATGTTTACTACATCTAAACACTACTAAACTACACGCTCTGAGTATACTGATGAAGCTGAGGCAGTAACTTCACAGAACGTCACACAAGAAAATATCACAGTATAAATATATTTTAGTTAATATATATCATCCATATAGATTAGTCTTATTCGGAATAGTATAAACATATATTTAGCAGACAGTTTGTAAACTGTCGATAAATATATATATATTAGATATTACTAGTTTATATATTATTTTATAATTTGAAACATATATATTTCAATATATTTATAATATATTAATGTTTTTTTAATTATAATGTTTTTATAGTCTAGTTATCATTATTCAATTGGATGTATTATAATTATATATATTATATTATCTATTTTATTATTAAAGTAATTATATATTAAAGTACTTTTTATAATATATATATATATGTAGTATATGGTGTTGCAATTTTAGCTTGATTTATATATATATATTATATTATATTTTAATTAATAATATTATTTTAAAATGAACGAAAAAATTGATAATAAATTTGGAATGATAATAAAAAATTTATAATACTTTTTTTATATGTATTATATTCATATATATATCAATAAAATACTTTTTTAATACGTAATTAATTTTAACATTGTATATATATTATATATTATATAAATTTTTGATGGGGGACCGTCTGGGTTGGGCGTATTTATAATGTAAAAATCACTGAAAAATCTTAAAGCTTTGGAAATATTTTCGATTGAATCATGGGTCAGATTTTACTATCACAAATCTATTTGGATAATACATAACAAAAATATATTTATTATATATATTATATCCATTTATTTCTTTGATATAAAAGATTTGCTTAGGGTTTGGTCTCGTCTTTTTAAACGAGGAAATCATACACGTTTGACTACGAAACTCAGTCGAGATTAACACTAAATATGATAATGGCGGTGAATTAGTGATACTTAAAAGGGATTTTTAACGGGAAATTTAGAGGTGTATATTATGAGACTTTTTGATTTTATCATTTTATATCATATCTATTTATATTAAAAATAGTTAAGAAAGATAAAATTATATTATATTAACGATCGATTATTTTTAATGTAGTCAAAAAGGTATATTTGAAATAATAAATAATTTAGGTTGTAGTGGCAAAATAATAATACATTATTGGTATCAATATATATTTAGTATTCTAAATATATTAGGCAGTAAAATATAAAGGTGAATATATTGTTATAATATATTATATATATAATATTATATAGTTTATTAGATTTTTATATATTATATATAGTATAGTATATAATATAGTATATATGTACATAATTGGTGGAGACATTAATCGGTATAAAGCGTTATGCCGTTAATTTACTTCGTTAATTAATTCCTGTTACATTTAACGCTGTAAATTCGTTTATTCTTCAAAAAGTGAATACGGACTTATTAACGAGTTAAAATTTTTCCCTGTCTATATACATACATATTTAAAACTTAATTTTACGAAGTTTCTAAATATTTTCTTATCAGATTTAATTGTATTAGATTCGATTTCGATAAAAGAATATCTTTTTTTCAGAAACTCTCCTAATCGACAGCTGCGCTCTTTTTCAATGGTCTCAAAATGGTGTTTATATTTTGAGGACTTCCGGGTTTATTATTTGCTCGTTAGTGAATGTTAACACAGGAGGTAGGAACAAAACCCGAGTTTTGAGGGAATGGCCTTACGTGTCGTGTATCACTCCACTCACCTTGGTTCAACTAATCATTCTCCATGTCATTAAATAATTTAGCATATCTTTGAGAAAACTCATTGAAGAAAGCACGCACATGTCTCACCTATTCCGAAAAAAGGTAAGGCCGATAATTCTGATACTTCATATACATCGAGCCTATATGCTCTCACCTGTATTCTGTCTAAAGTCTTTGAAACGCCTCTCTCACTCTCACTTCTTTAGACCATCCTGGAGTCTCATCTACTTCATTTCACGATCGCTAAGTTCCGGATATATATGGTCGTCTCATGCTACTGGCGATTATAGCTTTCCTATTGAACCGATTATGCATTTTAATGCAAATTTAAAATGAACTACTGGACAGACATAGCGATCAGTGGCGCCTTGACATATCCAATAGCATTTGACCGGGTATGTTGCAAGCATCATTGACTACTTCCACGATCCCTCCTTTCCTCATTCTCTTTGCTTACGCTTTAGTCTATAATTCTTTCTTTCTAATTCGCTATACCACTCGGCTATGATTAGAGTGGAGCGACCTATCTTCTTTCTCTAATATTACTGCATCAAGTGTGAGTTCCTCAGGATGTTTCGTCTCATCTCCTACTTATTTATTCTCCTATCTTTTCATGTGATGATCTTCTCAGCTGACACATTCTAATTTCTATCCACTCACAGCAAGGACTCTGACTCCTCTTCATATACATATAACTCATATTCTCAATTCTGCTCCAGTACGTTTTTACTTTTAGAATTGCCTTTCGTCTTAATTTATAATATTATCTATTATCATATATAATATATATATATAGGGAATATATATATAATATATTATATTATATATACTATAAACGCAATTATTTTGAATCAATAATGGCCTCTGTGTTTATTCTGCTAATATTATATATATATATATATATATATTTATTATAGTATTTGAAATTATTTGCTATATAATTCATATATAAAAAATAACTCATAATAGACTTAAAAAGCGATTGAATTATTGTTTATATATATTAATAATATATATATATATAGATATATATATATATATTAATATACTGTGATGTCTATTATCTAAATATTATGACTATAGTTTCTATTATATATTAATTTAATATATATAGATATTATATTTTAATATTATTATAGATATATATATTTATTTAATATTATAATACTATATATATTGATATAATTAATTTATTATATCTTTAGTTAATATATTATATTATATATATATATATATATAGATAATAAGTATCATATTATATATTTATTATTATATAAAATATAAATTATAAACTATTTTACTTAATATAAATATAATTTATTACTGCATATTATATAAGTATATATATTTATATATGCATCTACATATAATTATATATATTATATATATATATCTAAAGATATTATATATAATATAATAAATATTATTTATCACACCATATATATTAATATACTAATATAATTATATATTACTTATAGAAAAGTAATATATATTATTAAAAATATAGATACAATTATTTATATTCTCACTATATATAAATTAACTTACCGATTCAAAGATGTAGGAAGCTAAAGCTTTCAGAGGTAAAATGAATGAATGGATTTTCCTATCAGAGAGTAGAATCGTGGTCTCGAGGTTAACACTCTGGAGTACCCATCTCAAGGGGTAAGGGTTCATAACCCACTAGGACATTTGAAACATATACAATAATGTTGCATATTTTATTGCACACACATCTTTGAATATTCTCTTAAATTAAATAACCCCTTTTAAAAAATTACGCAGTGTATGCCTCTCCTAACCCGAATAGTGTGGACGAGAGAGAGCCGTCGGAAGGTTAGGTGGTCGGCACGACATGCTTCGCTCCTCTTGGGAAGCTAGCTTTGATAAGGTTTAAATGATTGTGGATTTTCCTTTTTGCTAATCGTGGTCTCGAGGTTAGACACTACTAAGAGAGTAAACCATCTCAGGGGTAAGGGGTTCAAACCGCACTTAAAAGTTCTCATTTGAAATATACAATGATTGGATTATTATCTAGACAAAAAATTTTGTATATATTCAAAAAGCAGGAAATATGAATGTTGATTAATTATTAGATACATAATGTAATATATAATTGCAATTACATTTTCGTAAATATAGTTAACTCATCTATATTCTAGGTGACTGTTACCCTTTTATATGACTAAAGACTATGTAATAGACTAGGGTGCTCTTTCATGCACTAGTCTATGGAAACTAAAGATATATATATATAAGAATTATAATATATCTTATTTTTATATCATAATAAATTATTAACAGATTCATAAATATGACATTAATACATAATAGGAATTTCATTTTTTATTATTTTTTTTTCTTTCTTTTTCTATATATTAGGTCTCAATTTCATGCATACATCTCAAATATAACCTGTAGAACTTTAATATAACTCATAGTATAGATGTATCCACCACATTTCCTTATTCGAATCCTTATTAAAAAAACTTTATAATTTTCCAAACACAAAACTTTAGATAATTGCTCTAAGTTATATTTTTGGAGTATTTTTTTAAAAATTTAGTTTGCTTAGCAAATTTGTTTTCCTTTTTTATACGAATACATGTGCAACAGTGTTTTTCAATCTGTTAGTGAGCGTTAACTAAGACCCAGGGGGTCGATAAGCAATTCAAAATGGGTTGCGAGCCTAAATGATCTATACTGGTGACTATAAAAATAAACAAAAGAAAAGCATATATAATAAATAATAGTTATAATTAATTTCATTTTCATAAATTAACGACTAATAATAAATGATTTAATTATAGATAATGTATCTTAAGAGAATAAAATCACATAATAATATTAACAGATAATACATGACTATTAATCAATCAATCAATAATATAATGATATCATTACAAAGAATTTAATACTGAAATAATAAAATGATATAATAAAATAGAAATAATAATCAAATATATTAATTTAACTAATAATAAATATAAATCTAAGAATAATTAAATAACTCATTCAAGATAATCAATACTGGGTAAAAATATGAATTAGTCAATATATATAATCATATATATAATATATAAAGTAAAATAATATATTAATAATAACTAAATAATCAATTAATAATATATAAATAAAATATATAATAAATAATAATAATTAATAAATTTTATGATAACAATATATAATCAATAAATAATATCATTTAATAAATAATAATCATTAATGAAAGTAATTAATTATAATAATATAATTAATAAATCAATAATAATAATAATAAGTAAGGAAATAGTATAAATAATATAATACATAATATAATAATAATAATTTTAATAAATTAGATATTATTTATTATAATAAATATAGTAATAATAATAATAAAATTAATAATATATAAAAATAATAATAATAATATAATAATAATAATGAATAATAGAATAATTTATATACATAAATAATTAATTATAAATATACTACTATAATTCAATATACATAAATAACTAATAATATAATAATAATACAATATGAATAATAATAAATAAATGAATAATAATAATCAATACGATAAATAAATTCAGTTTTGGCACGAAAAAAATCACATGAAAAAAATGATTTTCTTTTTTTAATTTACTTTGATTTTTTTTTTTTCATTAATAGTTTTTCTATCCATTAACGTCTTAAATTACGTTTTTTAATTGAAATTTATTATAATATTTATATATATATATATTTGCTTATTAGTTTTGTCAAATATCTATAAATATAAACTATACACAATCTAATACGTATATATGTGTAATATATATATATATATATATATATCTATATATATATTATAATATATATACTATGTATTATTAAGTGATTTAAATTCAACTAGAATAAAAATTAAATTAATAACTATATAATAATATTTTTGAAATCCGTTGACAAATGTATATTTTTTCAATAGTTTACACTAATACTAGTTGGCTATTGTATACCTGCGATAACAATATGTCACATTCCTTAAATATCGACTGATTTCTAGTTGATTTCCATTGTTCAAGATATGTTTGAAACCCAGACGCTAGGTACCTATGGCTTTAAAAATTGAAATTAATGCCAGATGCTGAATTTCTATATATCTTTTTGTTTTTCTGTATATATGTTCAAAATTGATTTTAATATTGTAATATAAAGTTTGCAATTTATTGTCTATATGTGTTTAGCCGCCTTATTAGAAAAGACATAGATATGCATGAGAGAGTGCAACGTAGATATAAAGCAAAAGGAGCGCGAGATTTTGGCTTTGAAGATAAGTAATTAATAGTGAAAGTTAAATAAAACGCCATGCGGCTTCTTAAGTATAATTATTCTTATTTTATTATTTTCTCCTATAATCTCGAGAAAAAATTCTACCGGGAGCCATAGCGGCTTCTCTACTTTATTTAATTTTGAGTCGACTGATGACAACTATAAATCTCTTTTGCAGGTTTCTTAAGTTATTAGACATTTTATATTATTTTTGAGTTGTACTGGGTAACTATTCTACGAGCAGTCAATGAGGCAATCTTATTAATTATATTTTTATACTCTTAGTTAGTATTTGAGCTGGGACAGTCTTTAGAACGGTCCATGCGTGACTTCTTTAGTATATCCTTATTTATTATGTGCTGACGGGACGTTCAAGAGGGTCAATGGCGGCTTCTTATTATTAATTTTTATTGGTGAGGGACATAGTGCCTAAAAAGTGACTCCATGTCGGCCCTTCTATAAGGAATTACATTCTTTTATTTATATATGAGTTTGATTTACATTTCAGAGGGATCAATGTGGCTTCTTAATTATTAACTTTTAATTATATGTTAATGATTGGTTGAACTGTGTTATGATATTTATTGAATCTTCACCTCCCACTTTCAATCTATGTTTTATTCTATTTATTACTGACTGACAAAACTCTTCTGAACGTTCTAAAGAGGGCTCAGAGTCTCGACTTCTTAATTATTTAATTTTATATTGGAAATTAGAACTGAGGAGACAGTCCCATAAGATAAAGGAACCATGCGGCTTTCTTGAAGTAGCGCAATTTTTTTCTATGTCTATTATCGAACAAAATGGGACATTCTAGGGGTTTAATGCGGCTTCTTAATTATGATTGTTAATTATTTATTAATATAAGGTGGACTGGGACCGTCTAGTAGATTTTACCTTTCATTATTGAAGTTATTAACTATATTTTATTATTTAGTTAGAATCTTGACTGGGACATTGTTTTAGATGGGCCTATATGCGCTAAATTTTATAGAATGTTATTCTTAATATACATTTATTTTTATTGACTTGGGACAGAGTCTCGATAGACACATGTGGCTTCTTAATTAATTACTATTCATTCTCACTTCATACAAATAATTGATTTATTATAAAAATGTATTATTAATTCTTAATTATAAGGCCAATCTAACAACCTGCTAGAGATGAGGCCAATGCCGGCTTCTTAATTTATTAATTTATGTTTTAACTCAACTGGGACAGTCTATAATAGACCATGCGGGCTCTTAAGTTTCAGTCTCTTATTTAATTGTATTGAAGTCGACTTGGGATGCATTCTATGAGGGGTCACTGAAAGGCCTTACTATACTTGCGTTATTTTTAATTATTAACTTATCACTTGGTTGACTGGGACAGGTAATGTTGATTACTAGAATAAAAATTTTAACTCCATGCGGCTTCTTTACAAAATATATATATCTTTATCTTATGAGATCTCTATTATATGGGTTGACTGGAACATTCTGGAGGGGCCAATGGCGGCCTTCTACACTTTATCTAAAATTATAATTTATACGGCTTGCACTGGGAAAGTCTCAACAGAGGACCATTTGACGGCTTCTTGAAGTATATATTCTATATTTATTACGAGTTGAACTGGGACATTCTAGAGCCACAAATAAATAGGACCAAAGTGGCTTCTTAAGCATTATTCATATAATTTTATCTAAGTGGTGACCTAGAGGGACATGCTCTAGAGGTGCGTTCATGCAACCCCAGCAATTGTTTAAAATCATTCTTAATCAAATTTTATTGATGAGTATTTTTGATCTCGCGGCACAAGTCTATAAATACGGACAATCTGTGCTTCTTGAATTATCTATTCGTATTAAAATATAAATTATTAGGGAAAAAATTATTGGAAACTCCTACTCAGCGCGGCAAATGCGATTTTTTTTAATCTATTATTCTTCAATTATTAGAAGCTTATTCAGAAATTAGAGGATAAAAAGACAGTAATGAAGCTCCAAATGGACCTATCATACGAACTTTCCCCAGTCCAACGACAGCGAATCCTAATCGACACTAAACTTTCTATTTGCATACAGAGCAAATCCAATAAAGCACCCTTAGGCGGTGTTCAATCACTTATATTAAACACACAAGTTTACAAACATGCTCATCACAATCTACAACGCTCAAGGGCTTGTTCTACATTAGAACATAGAACTATAGAGACACGTAAAAAGGCCACATGGGCCTATTTTACGATGGACTGGTCCCAGTCAAACCACTACACAAACATGCTCATGCAATCGCACATAAGCACCATAGACTTGTCAAATAGCTAGTAAAACATAAAATAATCCATCCGATTTTGGGCTTAAGTAATAAAAAATCGACAATATGATTTCCGCACAAAAACATTCCACATGACCTTAATAACCTATAAGATATCTTTGCGTCCACAATGACAGTTCATTAAACATTAATAATCTAACCGTAACATTATAGCCATACCAGATTTGGCTTCGTACTAGAAAATAATTCTGTCTATAATGATCAAAAACCATCCAATAATACCTATCCAACCTTTTCTTAAATGTTGCAATCGAGTTACACCTCACCAATCTCCTGTGGCAACCATTCAAAATTTTAACAACTCTCTTACTGAAAGATTGCTTTCTTACATTCAAGATGACATGCTCCCTTCTTAATTTTATTATGATCCCTGGTCTCCTGTCCATGCTCTATCTATGGATAATTTTATTGTTCTTTTGTATAAAGATATCAATAGATGTAATTGATTTCTGCTAGATCTGGTATGCATGAGTTTCACAGTACTGAGAAGATCTCTCTCTTTCTACAGAAAACATTCTAACTCCTTCATCTATACTCATACTCTTACTCTCCAGCAACACAGTATCATCCTTCTTACGATACAGTCTGCCACTCTCTTCTCTTAGGCATCTCATCAGCTCTCTATTTTTATAACTCACAAGTGGGCACAAACTTATCGACAACTACTCTATACTGGCCTACACATCACGACTATACTACAAGCTTCACTCTATACCACCTTACTATTCTCCAACATGCCGTTACAATGCGATTCAATCCGTTAAATTAACTCGCTTAAATCTTTATATCGTTACACTCTATTAGACGCTTTTCGTTAATTCTCGAAAAGAGTACCGGACTATCTAACGACGTTAAATTTTCGCCATAAGTATGTCAAATGTCTAACTTAATTTAAACGAGTTTATAAAATTTTTCTTATCAGAAATTTATACATTGTATGTAAGATAATCGAAGTCTTTCGCTATCGATTAATAGATCTAACAACTTTTTGATTTTCAAAAACAATTCACTAAATGCTCCTCATTTTTCCAATTGGACTCCACAATGTCGACTCTATTATTTACTCGGTTCTATTATCACAGTTTAGTAATCGTTAACACACACTAGAGGTTGGAAAAAAGCCCGAGTTTTGAGGCAATGTTGCTGTAACGTTGCTGTAACATCGTCAAAACCCCCTTGTTCATACCTTATATTTCTCCATGTCTTAATACTGATACTTTTCCTCATTGTGGAAGCAGCGCACAAGTGTCCAAACCTATTCCGAAAAAGGAAGATGCTCTGATCCTTCTAACTAATCGCCTCATAGCTCTCACTGTATTCTGTCTAAGAACTTTGATAAGCTTCTTCACTCGTCACTCTAGATCAATCTGGAGTTCTCATCTCTTCTTCGATCGCTTTAGTTCGGCTTTGGGTGTTCATAAGTCTACTGGCAGTAATACTTTCCTCTAACTTAAACAGAATTTATGGTTTTTCCGCTCTTAGGACTGACTGAAGACTTTGCGTAAGGTTGCTGCTTGAGCATATCTAAAGAATTTGACTCGGTGTTATGGCAAGCATCATTGCTCTCAAGAATCCCCTACCTTTAATTCCTGCGTATCTTCTTGTCTTACTTAGTGATATAGCTTCTTCAAGTCGCCTTAATCATCGTCGTGATTTTGATGATAGAGCGTACTCTTCTTCTTCTTTTTCCTGTCAATAGTGGGTTCCTCAGGGTTTCGTCTCATCTTCCTACTTTATTCCTACCTTTCAATAATGATCTTTCTCAGCTTGCCATCTAACTCTTATCCACTCACATGCGTCGATCGACTCGACCCTTCATTATCTTCAACTTCGAATTACAATCTGAACTCACAATCTTTTACTGTTTAGGAATGTGCCTCTCGTCTTAAATCCTTTATCGATTCTATATATAATGAATAATTGATACAAGTCATTTCATAAATAATATAAAGTACAGAATAATATATCTATATATATGAGTAATATTATTTGTTATATAAGTATTATATATTTATAAGTTGTAATTATTATATATTATAAAAATTGATAATAATACTAGTATTTTATTATTATATATTATATTATAAATTAATATAGAGTAATATAAGGAAGCTAAGTATGTATCCACATATTTATAATATATATATATATATATTAGTTTTTATAATATATATATACTACTATATAAAATAATACTTATATTTATAATTAATATATATACATTATTAATGAATATGTATATTGATAAATATTCTACTATATATATATATACTATATATAATATATAGGCATATATATATATATTATATAATATATTTATTATATATATATATATATGTTTTTAAATATATATAGTAAATAAAAACTAATTTAATATACTTTCTATAAAAGTTTCCAATGGTAAATTTGTTATAATAATACGTATTACTTATGTATTATAGTATATTATTCTATTTATTATATATAAAAATTTTTCACTAATTATATATAATATCACATTAAATATATAATAATTATATTAAGATAACTATATATATCATATTTAAAATATAAAGTTATATATATATATTATGTAGTATAGTTTATATATATATAATATGAGTAATATATATATATAGCATCTACATTATAAATTTATAGTATAATATATGAATATATATATATATATATATATAATACTATAAATTTACATATAATACATAATATTTAATATGAATATAAATTATAATATTTATATTATTTATATATGGTTATATAATTATATTACTATTTTATAACCGCCTTTCGCTCAACTACACTTGGAGAAGCTAAGCTTTCAAGAGAGGTGAAAATGTTGTTTTTCTCTAATATATAGCCAATCGTGTCCTGAGGTAACACTCTGGAGTACATCGTCAGAGGGTAATGAGTTCAGAACCCACTTAGGACGCATTTGAAATATAGCAAATGAAATGTTCCTTTATTGCACAAACATCTTTTGAATATCTATTTAATGTCCGGTTAAAAAAATTACCCAGTGTTTGCCCCTTACCCGAGTGTGGGCGGGGAGGCCCGTCGGAGGTTAGGTGTCCAAGACACGCCTTCGCTCCTATTGGGAAGCATGGTACTCCAGAGTGTAAAATGATGGGTTTCCTTTAGCCAATCGTGGTCTCGAGTAACTATCTGCTGGATGTACCAATCTCAAGGATAAAGGGTTCAATGCACCTCACTAAAACCGTGATTTGAAATATACATTATACTTGATTGCGTTTTTATTGCACAAACATTTTGTATATATAATATATATATAATATTATTGAAAATAATAATAGTACTCAATTTCAAGAATAATAGTTGCGATACCAAAAATAACCGATATATATTTTAGTATATTTAAATTA
>JABUQX010047175.1:0-2500 GCA_015478945.1 Trachelipus rathkii
TAACTTATATAATTACTATATATGTTACCTATATATATATATATATATTGGATTATTTCTAATCTATAACTATATATATACTATATATAATATAGTATATATATATAGGTATTTATAGGTTATTTTTAGAACGCTTTTATATTAGAGTATTTTTATCTATAATAATTTGTATTCTCTAATAGTAATAATTATAATCACTCAACCGTTGCCTCCCCCTAATTTTAAATCCTTGCCGTAACGCCATATATACTATATATATATATACTATACACTATTATATATATATATATATAAATATATTTTATATATATAATATATATATATATATATATATAGATATATGATATATATATTATATATATACATATTATATCTATAATCTATATATATATATATATATATTATTTTATATTCCTAATATATATAAATAATCTAGTATATATATATATATATATTGGTTGAGGTGGTATAGCCTTATACTTATATTATAATATTTAGGTATATATATTACGCTATATATATATAATTATATATATGTACACTTATAGTATATATATAATAACTATACGATATATTCGCCTATATTTAAGTCCCTATATATTATATATAGAATATATTATATATATATAATAGTGTATACTTAAATCGTAATTTATTTAATATATAATAATGAGGTATTTTTATATATATATAAGTATATATATATAATATACATAATATATATATATATATAATAAGGCTATACTATCGTATATATATATATATATATATCTATATATATATATAATATATAGTAGTATACAGAAAGGCCCGATAAAATGGGAAAGATAAGAAGAGACAGAACGAGAGAAGCGAAGAATAAGAGAGAGGGCCTTGCGAGTGAAGGCCGTACTTATTGAAGTAAAATGGATGCAGCCAGATTGAGGTGGTGGGGAAACCTGGAGAGGATGCAGGGAGAGGAGTGGGCCCAAGAGAGATGGGAGGTGGAGACCGGAGGAAACGAGACCAAGAGGAAGACCGTAGGAGAGATGGGAAGCTCCGGTGAGGAAACTTCATTGAGAAGACCATGGATTGCCGTCGATGCAGGAGATGAGGGAAGATCGAGGAAGATATAGAGGAAGATTCAGAAGAATGCTGGCCCCCGCTGACAGGGCCTTGACCCTTCCTGGGAGCGGTTGTAAAAAAAAAAAATAATAATATATATTATTATATATATATTATATCTCTATATATATATATATAGTATGAACCTTAGGTATATATATATATTATATTATATCTTATAATATATAATAATATAATTATAGTAATATATATACTATACCTAATATATATATTATTATAATAATATATATATTATATATTATATTATATATCTATTATATATATACATAACACACATATATATATATATATATATATATATAATTTTATTATATATATATATATAATATATATATATATAATTATATGTATTTATATATATATAATATATTTATATAATTATATATATATATAATATATACAGGCAAAAAGACCTTATATAACTAGTACTTTTCATTTCTCATGTTTCTTGACCTTCTATCTTTGCGGCGGAGCGATGTTGGTGCTTTATCTCTTCTATAGGTACCGTAGCGGCGGCAAGTGACTCTGAGCGGAACTTTCCACTCGCGTACTTCCACCTTTAAGACGCCCTCGTAGAACACTAAGGAGTGTCTGTATCGGCACATGACGTTTTGGTGTGATTTTAGCCAACTCCAGACTATAGTTTCGCTGCGGTGCTCCTTCTTTCCTGCCACTTTTGTTCTGTGGAATATTCTCTTCCATGTTCTGTGTTTCCTACTCAATTTATCTCCCTCACTTTAAAGCCGCGTCGTGCTCATCTGCGTAATTTGCGTTAGTTGAATTTTTGTTGTTGATTTTAACACCGCCTCCTTGAATAGGGCTTTGCCCGTTAGCGGTGGTGATAACTGTAAAAAAAATAAATAGATACATGATATACTATATATATTCTATTATTAAATATATAATTTATAACTATGATATATATATGATATATAATATATATATTATATAATTTATAAATATAATAAGTCATAGTATCATACACTATTATATATATATATATATATATAATATTATATATAAATTTTTTATATAGTTATAGATATATATATATTTAGGCTTTTCGTGAATTCAGCGATTGATCGAGCATAAAGGATAGAGTATATAATAGAAGCCCGTTGTGTAATCTTGTAAAATATTTTAGAAGCAAATCAGTGCAATTCTCATCAAAAATCCCTTATTTTATAAGTTCTAAGCACACCAAAATTCTTCGTTTCTTTTCTGAAACGCAACTCGCGACTTTTTAGATGCAGTTTTTTGGTAAGACTAAAATTAAAAATTAATTATTTAACAATAAGAATTTAAAAAAGTAAATTTCATATTTTGCCTTTAAAAGAATTTTATAGAAATTTGTGCGAGTTCATAATGTTATTAG
>JABUQX010047175.1:17500-25000 GCA_015478945.1 Trachelipus rathkii
TTTTCCTTACACAAAAAAAGAAAACCAAGGAGTTTCCCACTCCCCAAACTCTCCTTTTTAAATTTTCGAATTTGAAATTTATCTCAAATGTTTTCGAAATAAAAAGTCAGAGCTGGGCATTAAGTACTTTGAAAGTACTTAAGTATAAAGTACCAAGTACATGGTTTAAAAGTATTAAGTAAAAGTACTTTTATCAAATGTACTTAAGTACTAAGTACTTTTATCAAATGTACTTAAGTACTAAGTACTTGTCAATTAACTTCAGTACATTTTTTAGTACATTATTTTTATGAATTAATTTTATGATTTAATTTTGGTCTTATTTGGTTTTTGTGATAAAATAACTCTATTTGGCTACCACCTCATAGTCTCATCGCTCATAGGCATTTGGGAACATTTATACTGTACTTTGAATGTACTTAAGTACGATAATTACTAGCTACGAAAAGTACTTAAGTACGAACTTAGTACATTTGTACTTATACTGTCCAGCTATGTAAAAAGGTATACTTTAATATATATATATATATATATATATATATATATAGTATATATATATATTATATTTATATATAATATATCTATATATATATAAATATATATATATATATATATATATATATATATATATATATATATGTTAGTATATATAAATATTATATCTTATATCTGTATCTGTATATATATATATATATATATAGTATATATTATATATTATGTTATTATATATATATATATATATATATTAATTATATATATATATATTTAGTATATATCTATATATATATATATATATATATATAGATATATATATATATATATATATATATAAATATATATATATATATATATATATATATATATATATATATATATATATATATATATATATATATATATATATATATATATATATATATATATATATAAGCAGAGGGGAGTAATTGACGTGAAATTCAAATTATTGCAGGTAGTATAAAAAAAATGTATGAAAACGTGTTGAAAATAAATGATTTATTTCTTCGTTCTAATTACGCATCAACAATATATATATATATGATATATAAAGATGCATATAGTATATATATATATATATATATATTTATATATATATATATATATAAGAGTTATGTTATATATATATATATATATATATATATAGAGAAAGAATATATTATATATTTATATATATATATATATATATATATATATATATATATATATATATATATATATATATATATATATATATATATATATATATATATATATATATATATATATATATATGGTTTGAAAGATCATTTCAGTTAAAATGAGTCCATTTTAAGGGTATTGCAGTTATACCATTTAAACCCTTTACAAATGTAGGAATGGAAAGGGAAAAAACGAAAGGAGAAAGGAACTACGAAAATGTGGATTTCAATAAAGAAAAGAGAACATAATGAAAGAAAATGTATTCCTAATAATTTATGCTACCTTTCTTCCCTTTCCTTTTTAACTACTTCCATCCGGTTTCTCATGGACCTAATCAACGTTATAAAAATACTTTCAAAATATTTCCGAAGTGACACAATAGCAGAAATTCTTGCCCAAATGCTTCTCATTAGATCATCTCATAGATGTTTAATGGGGTTCATGTCAGGATTGCGTGCTGGCTATTGCATGACCGAGATATCGATGCGTTTGAAGTACTGACGTACAGTACAGGGGTGCGATGTGCGGTCTTGTATTAAAGTGTACTAACACGAAGTTCTCGCTGAGAAAACCGATGGAAGCTCCGACATATTCAGCAGTAATCTCCTAGATGTAACAGTAGACCATTATACCCTTCTGCATGGTCCATCATCCTACACAACAATGAAGAAAATGTCGATTTTTTTTCAGGATCATTTGCTAGTTGATGAGTATCACTTTCCTCTCCCACAGTCTTTACCTGACTGTTCATTCACTATCTTTCACCCCGCTTACATCCTGAAGCTACTACAGTAGTTGCAAACCGGTGAGGGGACTGTTGTGCAAAGACCTCGGTGCGATGAAGCGATTATCTTGGATCGTCGTTGCCCGAACTCATCCCGATCTCCCAGTATATTCACTAGTCTCCAGAAATCTTCGGTAACAAGAGGAACTTCGGAACTTCCTAAATTGCACTGTATTGCCACAACACCTTTACTAAGCCCTTTGTGAAGAAGGACAATAACTTCAGCGGTTTCATTCGGTTTCAGATCTATGAGAAACCGAATGGAAGTAGTTATCAAGGAAAATACAAGTTTTTAAGAACACATATTCGTTAATTATCACCTTTACTTTGTTGAAATCCAAATTCCCTTAGCTCCATTTCGTTTCCTCGCATTCCATTCCTACCTTTGTTTGTAAGTTGTTGGAAAGGTAGCTGTAATACCCTTATAAAATAGTTTCATTTTAACAGCAATGAAGTGAACATTCAAAACATATTTTTATGTGATATAGTGAATTATAAAATACTTAATGTTATTTAAAGCTAAATGTGGGCAATGTGAGGGGTGGTTTCTTTGGCGCGCAAAAAAATAAAATAATATATATATATATATATATATATATATATATATATATATATATATATAGTATATATATATATATATATATATATACATATATATATATATATATATATATATATATATTATATTATATTTAAATATACATATTATATATATATATATATATATATATATATATATATATATTATATATATATATATATATATATATATATATATATATATATATATATATATATATATATATATATATATATATATATATATATATATATATATAGGAGAAAGCATAATGCAATGACCGTTGAAAACATTCAGTAGGACGACAACGTTTCAACTCTGGCTTGAACGACCATTTGGTTTAAAAATGCAAAAAATAAAAAAATAACATAAATTAGCGAAAATTAATATGTAAATATGATAATGTTATATATGAAATACACAATGAAATACACCGATTTGTATATAATATAAGACAATACATTACTTAGAGATAAGCTCCAATAACACGAAAGGAGTGATACATAATACATAGATTTGAATTGATTATAAGTTTCAGTCGGGGAGAAAGAGGGAGAGAAGGGAAGGGGAATGGGAGTATGATGATGGGGGTTTGGTGGTTCGTGTAATTTACGATAAATATGCACCAATTATTCTAATACCACTATAATAATAATAATAATAATAATAATAATAATAATAATAATAATAATAATAATAATAATAATAATAATAATAATAATAATAATAATAATAATAATAATAAAAAAAAAATACGGTATAATTACAAGGATAGTCTTTCCTAATTGACAGGTTTTGATGTTTTTGTTAAGTTCAGGATTATATTCATCAGAAAACAACGACCCTACATGAGTAGCAATTGCGGGTGTGAAGTGGAAGCTAGTATCCTAATATTGCTGGAAAGATTATATAAATATATATATATATATATATATATATATATATATATATATATATATATATATATATATGATAGCAGTATATATATATATATATATATATATATATATATATATATATATATATATATATATATATATATGCAGGGACAGATGATGCTCATATGCAGCGTAAGAAAACTGGAATTGTAAAAGAAGAAAAGAAAATAAGTTATAAGTCGCTTCAGAAACCTTAACGCCTTAAGGGCCAATTTTAGAAAGAAAAGAGTTTGACTTTCTCCAAGAAAGAGTATGAGAAAAGGAGAAACCATGAATTTTAAAAACTCGGGAACCTTTAAATTGAATATTTTCAAAGATGGATCAGTTGCATCCAATGTATTATTTAGATAGATGGATAATTTTAGCATTTGAATTTATGAGACATGCAATTTAGAATGTTTTCTCGGTTAATTAGATAAACAACAAAAATTGGTGGTCAGCTACTCCGAATCTTTTCTATCAACTGTTATTTGTTTCACACTGTTTTCCTTTCAAATTGAAAAGGATAATTTAAGATGTATTTCTTTCTACAAAAACTTCACGGGCAGAGCTCTTTCAAAGGAAGGCAAAAATAAATAAATAAAAAAAAACAAAATTACAAAAAGAAAAAAAAATTAAAATAAAAGTAAACCCACCCTGTCCCTTGCCTAACGCAATTCCCTCAGGTGGGCGCAGACGCGGGACATAAATAGAGGAAGATTGAATATTGCAGGGAAAATAGAAGACGGCAAGGAGTTCCACAAAACAGATGTGGTTGGAAAGAAGGAGGTACCACAGCGAGTGATCCTTGAGTCTCCAATATTCACACAATTTTCATGTGAGAACAAGGCACCTCTTGTGTTACGAGGGCGACACAGTGGTGGAGAAATGCGAGAGGTCAATTCTCTCGAGAACCTGCCGTTGTAATACCTATAGAAAAGAGATAGCACCAACGTCACCAATGACGTGAGAAAGAGGGTCGCAAGGAGTCAGAAAGTATGGGACAGTTTATAAGTCTTAACCTTAGATTCAACTCTATCCATAAAGAGGGTGGAAACGGATCCACCCCAAATGTGGGAACAGTATTCCATATAGGGGCTAATAAGACCTTTGTATAACTGGAGAATCTGAGCAGATTTATAACGAAGTATAAGATGGAAGGTAAATAATGTACAAATAAAAAAAAGAGTGCGAGGAATAGAATTGAGCCTGTGGAACACTGATATTAATAAACTTAGAATTAATATTTTTAAATAGTACTATAAAAAAAAGTTAATAACCGTATAAGATATTAGAATAAGGTTATAGAAAGAAGAATAAAATCAAAGTGAAGGATGTAGTGCCAGATTCTCTTGAAAGCCTTCATTACATCCACCGCAAAAGAAAAAGATTAAATGCAATCAGGCCCGCACTTAACTACTCTAGCGCCCACGGGCCAAAAAAAAATTTACGCCCCTTACACATATATATATATATATATATATATATATATATATATATATATATATATATATATATATCTATATATATATATATATATATATATATATGATATATATATTTATATATATATATATATATATATATATATATATATACATATATATATATATATATATATATATATATAAATATATATATATATATATATATATATATATATATATATATATATATATATATATATATATATATATATATATATATATATATATATATATATATATATTATATTTTTTTTTATATATATATATATATATATATATATATATATATATATATATATATATATATATATATTATATATATATATATATATTTATATATATATATATATATATATATATATATATATATATATATATATATATATATATACATATATATATAGATAGAAGATATATATATATATATATATATATATATATATATATATATATATATATATATATTGTATATATATATATATATATATATATATATATATATATATATACTTACATTATTACATCTACATGTCAAATTAATGATTCATTACAGGTTTTCGTCTTGCCTTTTCGTTAGCAAATTTGTCAATAATATCTTCGTAATCTAATTTTACGGTGAAATCATTTTCAATAGCAAGTACAGCAAGATGAACTAAACGCTGTTGGGACTGGGACGAACGTAAATAATTTTTAACCCTTCTAAGTGTGGAGAATGATCTTTCAGCTGAGCAGTTTGTCGCAGGAGTACATAAAAATAATTTTAAAGCAATATTCAGATTTGGATATATATCATGAAGGCTTTTGTTATATAAATATTTGTTTAATTGGGACAAGGTTTGACTGCCATTACCTTCTTCTAAAAGCAAACATTTTAAATGAATGCATTCTGCTCCAAAATCTTCTAAGTCGGATCGATAGATTTTTTTGTAATAATTTAGCTGATTTATGAATGTCGTCTGGGTCGGTTTCGGTGAGATTTGATAAGAATAAAAACTTTTCTGAAAATTCGCTGTATGCAAAACTTCGCCTATTTAATTCTGTTGACAGCTTATCTAGTATAGTATTGAAGCTTGCTTGAAGAATGCATATTTGATAATTTTCTTCTTTCTCAGATCTTAGTTTAGATACATTCTTGATGTCTTTTTGTGTAAAGATTTTCAATTTTTCTTTGGCACAATTTTCGTAGGTTTCTAATGAACTTCTAATTTCATTAACTAAGTTACACAGAGAGTTATACAAATTAATAACGGTGGCCACATCCATATCTTCAGATTGCAATTTTTTATTTACAGAATCAAATCTTTCAAGTATTGGTTCCCATATTACAGACATAAAGAGTATTTCATAGGAACTCAATTTTTTCAAAATTCCCTTTGCCTCTTGCTGAATGACTGGTCTCTCATTTTTATCTTCAGATATAGAGTTTAAAGCCTTAACAATAGCTTCCAAACCTTTGTTTAGACTTTTACAAGCTTCTGCTCGAGCTGACCACCTTGTCCCACATAGTGTTTTGACAGTATATTCTTTGAAGAAAGATTCTAAGATACCCCAACGATGCGTAGAGCCCGAGAAAAAATTATAAAGATTCTGAAGCAAAGCAAAAAAAGAAACCGCCTGTTTACAACATGTGGCAGCGCTAGATCCCACTAAATTAAGGGAATGAGCTGAACATGGTATGAAATATGCTAGATGGTTGACCTCTTTAATTCTTGTTTGCAGGCCAGAATATATTCCTGACATATTAGCAGCATTATCATACGTTTGACCCCGACAACTGCTTATGTCTAATTCATTTGCTTTGAGAAAACTCATCACTGTTTCCGCTAGTTCTTTACCTGTATGACCAGGATTTTTAATAAATCCTAAAAAGCGTTCTTTGGGCGTACCTTCTTTGCTAACATATCTGATGATAAAGCTCAGCTGATCTTTATGAGTAATGTCTGAAGTGGAATCAACAATAATAGAAAAATACTTACTTTCCTGAATTTCTTTCACTATTTCACTGATTACCTTTCTAGCCATAATTTGGATAAGTTCTTCGTAAGTGCTATGTGATAAATAAGAAGTGCTTCCTTTGCCAGAATTTTGACATTGAGATAGGTGATTTTGTAAAAAAAGGTCAAATTCTGCAATAAGTTCCAGACACATCATAAAATTTCCATTTCGAACAGAGCCAGCTATTTCATCATCGCCTCGGAATGGTAACCCCCGTGAGGAAAGTTTCTTAATAACAGCAATAACTCTTTGTAGTACATTTCTCCAATATTTTACTTCTTCTTCTAATTGAGAGAGCAGCTGCTTGTCAACTCTACATAATGAATTACTTAGTCTCTTCAGCATCAACATACAATCACGATGGCGAACGGAATTTTCATGTTCAGTCAATCTTGTATTGCCATGCTTCCAATCGTTAAATCCTTCTGTTACAAACTGAGATACAACACCGCCTCCAAAAAGTTTACAAGGACCACAAAAGACGCATCCTTGACTGTTAGAGTACACTAAATAGTCACGTTTCACAACATCTCCATTCAA
>JABUQX010047176.1:0-10000 GCA_015478945.1 Trachelipus rathkii
AGAGAGAGATAATAATATAATAATAATAATAATAATATAATAATAATCATAATTAATAATAATTAATATAATATATATTATATATATTATAATATATATATATATATATATATATATTATATATATATATAATATTATATTATATATTAATATATATATATAGTATATATATATATATATAACATATATATATGATATATTATATATATATATTATATATATATATATATATAATATTATATATATATATATAATATATATATATATATTATATATATATATATATATATATAATATATATACTGCCATTATCGAGTGTGTGTAGTCACATAGTGTGGTGTAGTCACATATAGTGTGGTGAAGTAGAGGCGGCTGCACACACCATTTTACACATTTTTGAATTTAAATTATATTATTATATATATATATAATATATATATATATATATATATATATATATATATATTTTATATATATATATATATATATATAATATATATATATATATAAATATAGTATATTATATAGTCTTCGGGTAAATTTTGTCGCGGAAACTGGCAATGGTTTTACGCATAGGCTAAGGGTGTAATAGGACATTCCGCTCAGTGGGGTCGTATGGAGGGGAGGAGCCCCCTCTCCCCTAACATGACTTTGCGAAATCGTCCTTACAGCCTTGAGCCTCTGTAAAGGTGCTATTCCAAATTAATTATTTATTGAAACACTGTAAGTAGTATATATATACGTATATATATATATATATTATATATATAGTATAGTATATTTATAAGGTATAGTATATAGTATATAGTATATATATATAGGTATATAGTCTATAGTTAGTTATATAGTATATGATGGAAATTAAGGTTTTTTGGGCACTGGTAATAAAACAGTTTTGCACCTTCTAGGGGTATTCACGTTACATACTTAGAAACGTATATACGTTGCATTGATCATAAGCAAATTTTAACATCAAATATGATTTACAAGGTTCATGTAAAGACCTACACTTTTAAAAAAACCTTTAATGGAAATAAATACAATAGAAGCCCCGCAGTTAAATGTTAGGAGTAGGGGGGGTTGAGACAGGGTTTGGCGACATTGTTTTTGATATAATTTACATTATTTATATTTTAAAAATGAAGATGATATAATGATTACTGCATATAAATTTTTCTAAAATCTAAAGAATCAATCAGTGTGTACCAGCTGCCATATTTTCTCCCAATAGAACTGAATGCCAGTGTCCCTCATTTGTAATATCTGCCTAATTGTGATGTATTGGAATATGAATGCCTGTATCCAGTTGCAATTTTCACAGGTCACCTATAAATCGGGGCTCGGGTTTTTAATAGCTGCGGGTTTTTTATTTGCTTCTTTCATTCATACTTTAATAATTTGTCAGAGAAGACACATTCGTCACGTCTCATCCGAATTTCGATGACTGAGTTTATGTGCCAGCATTAAAGCAATCAATCCAGTTGGATGGTGTGATTAGGTAGCTTTCCGCCGAAGGAGAGGACTTATTCCATAAATGTTCCCTTGTTCTTAGCAGTTATAGTTAATTTCGTCTTGGCGGCTTGTCTACGAATGCTAGCGATGTCATACATATAGCTCTGAAAGAGTTCTAGGCTGTAGAGATTAGTATTAGTGGTATAAATTGACTATTCTTAGCGGTAATTCCTTCAAGATATATTCCAGGTTCCACTGATCGTTACACGAGAACAAGTATTGGCTATTAAATCGTAAAAAGGCTGCGACGAGCATAGAGGAATTGGGGATGCATTGTATAGACGGCATTTGGCAGAGTGCGCGGTCCGTAGGGTATGATCATTTTCACGATGCAAAACTGAGTCCTCTATATGTCCTAAACGTCGAAGTTGAACTGTATGAGAGTGACTTTACATTACTAATGATCCGGAGTATGCCTTTCATTTTGCTACAAATCCCTATTTATTGGCGACTTGTCTGTGGGAGAGTTTCCACTTTCAGCAAATGTTTAGGTATTATTGATACTCGATAGATGCCTGCTTGCAATTAAAATAGCTTAGTTTCAACTCTTCGATGGATACTCTAGGCTGTAGTAGTTCAAAGTGGATTTGTTTCAATTTTCAAAATGTTTCTGCGGCAAATCATTTCACTTTTCTGACATAAGAGTACGGTTAATTTTCCTCTAGACAATTTGAAATAGGTTCTACGATTGACACGACTCGGGTGTAGACTTGGGTCGGGGTAGCTTTTTATTTAAGCGATCAAATGTTAGAACCGTTGATCTGGTTATAGCGATTCCTGGTATGCTACAGCAGGGAAGAATAAGTGCTTTCTGAGAGAAAGATTATCAACCATTCAAAACGACCATAAATTCAATAAGTATTATTTGTAGTTTTATGTTGCGTTATCGTATATGGTGGTTAACATCGCTTGGACTATAAAAACCACATGATTGGAGGATGAGGATTGTTGGGCATCGTCAAGATAATTTAATAAAGTTGTTCTAGTAATATTACTTCTATAAAGTGGATATTCGGCCGCTGACAGCGCTCCCTGTGAAGGTTTCGTTGAGATTAGACTTCAATGTCTGGTTAAAACAAGTTTACAAGAAATTTGGACTCCGTGTACACTATGTGGGTCGTCGCCTGGAAGGAATAGGATGCTGTACCATCAGGTTTTGTCAATTTCGTTTTAAAATATAAAAATACATTTGAGGGGTCCAAATACTGGTCCGATGTGCCTGGAATATTGTACTGCGAGAGGGAACATCGTTGTTGGTGATTTGAGTGTAATGGGAGTTTACGTCACTGATGGAAGTTGGGTCTCGTTATAGCTTAATGCTGGATCCTGGGTGGGGTGTCATCGAGAAGCGAGGGTCCTATTTTCAGCTCTTACAGCAGTCCGGGCTAGAAGGATGAAGGAAGTGCATCTTGCCTGTAAGAACTCTAACCTTATAATGATCAGCGTAGGATAAAAAAACTTTCCTTATACAGTAACAAGTCATACATCCCGCGTTAGTAATTAAGATAACAAATACAATCAATGCATTTTTCCTTTATGAGGTCTTTTTGGCTTTAAACTTTTGTCTTTCGTTGGTAAGATTTCTTATGAGTCCTTTTGCTTTGACGCCCGTCCATCTTACGCGCTAGATTTTGCCGTGCTTGAACGTCATCCAGAAATCTGTATTCAGAAAGCATCCAGCAAATACCGCCTGTGTTTGATGGACGTACGGTGGAGTTATCTCCTGCCATTTAGATAGTCTTGTATAGTGTGCAGTCCCTGTTCTTATACTGCTTTTTTACGGCTTCTAGTATTCACGCTCCTCTTCTAAATAGAGGCAATGCGCGCTTCTCATAATTTGCAAAAAATCCACCGCAGACCATATTGCTCGCGCTGTAGTTTGTCGATTCTCATATAATAACACTCTATCGCCGGTTCATTATTTACAGGGACTTCTGTTTTTATACTATCGTCGTACACTGTGGAGGGTAAAGCTGATGAATGAAAAAATATTACCGTATGCCGTTGCTTATATATATCCTTACACTTCCTACTATTTCTTGAAGTTTTTCTAATATCGCATAGGAAAGATTCGCAACTCTGTTTAATAAATAGTTCATCATATTGTAGTTAATATGGCTGCTTCTTTCTAATGTGAACTTTACACAACAGTGTCCCGTCAGTGAATGGATATGCTCTTCCTTCCACATCCTTTATATGCATACGTACAGAGCCAAAATGTGAGCGCCTCAGAGGTAAGTAATGTACATTTGGGAAAGTTATAACTTTCTCATTTTTAGGGAAATGAACCACCCTCAATAAAGGGGCTTTTGTGTTTCCTACATACTGATGTTCAACTATATCGGTGTAAATGTATGCCATCCCTTGATCTTGTAACATCTCTGAAGGTATACATACAAAATTGAGTGAGAAGGCAGTTTCATTAGGGCTATTATTTGCACCATGATCTACCACCTCATCGCGCTCGTGTGTACATATTCTAAACCAATCCGATCGCCTAATGATAAACAATGATGGGTCTTTCAAATTGACACCCAATGTGGACCTTAGTGTGACTGATATATATATATAGTATATATATATATATATATATATATATAGTATATGATAAGTATATCGAGTGGCGGCGGCTCGTGAACCGAAAACATGGGGAGGCACTTCAATATATAATATATATATATATATATATATATATATATATATAATATATATAATATATATATATATATATATATAAATATATATATATATGATATATAATATATATATATATACATATATATATAATATATATATTATATATATACTGAATTAATAATAAGATACCCATGATCATATATTTTACTATATATAATATAGATATATATATATATATATATATATATATAATAGTATACTATATATATATTATATATATATATATATAATATATATTATATAATTATATATATATATATATATATAGTAATCTAGAGGCGACTCCTACACTCGTGCTATCTCGTGCTTAGCACGAGTTATTATTATTAATAGAGAATGAATCGATATTCTTCAATTTTTTCATTATGATAAAATTCTCCTTTATTTTTTTTTGTGAAAATAGGTCATCTTAAAGAATACACATTACATTGTGTAAATGAAAGATTATGTAAATTTAACAAAAAAGTTGTAAGCATGCATGCGCCATTGGAATAAACCCTATTTTTAATGCAATTATAATTGTAACGGCTCGTACCTTTCTTCAAAAATACAGAGAGCAAATTTCAAGACGGTATAAAATACACATTTTCGTGAATTTAATTTTTTTCCAAGTTGTTTTTTTTTTTCATGTCTAAGAATCTAATAAAACACTCGCGGTTTTAATTTAAGAAAAAAAATTAAAATAAACATTTACTTGTTCTTAATGACATTTCGGGTAAAAATAATTCAGATATTTAACTTCTAATATTCTGAATTTGAAAGGAAAACTAAGATACCCATAAAACCAATTATATGCTAAAAGAGAACTGTAAGAAGTGGATAACTCAAATATTTTATAAAGTTTATTTTGTTTAGATTATATATAAAATAGAATAAATAAATGAATTATATGAACTAGATGCTGAATAATATTGTGCTTTTTTCTTTTTTTAGATGAGTTTGATAATATAATTTTAGGCACTTGCCTCCGGTAGAAGTCCTTTAAAAAAGAAACTTTGCCTCCAAGGCCACGTGTCCTGCATTTTCGTAGCGAAAATGTTTATGATTTCCTGTTTTATAAAGGTTGTAACATTTTTTTAAAGATTTAATTGATTTATTTAGTTTAATGTATGAACTAAGAATAGGGTAAAATATGTATATCGTGTTCTATTATATATTCGAAAATTAAAGGTTTATTTTTGTCCTCTTTCTCCATTTGAAAATTGCTAAGTTTGCACAACACAAAAAAGGTTATTATTAAAAGATTCAAAATTACAACTAAAATTATTAACAATTTATCTCTCTCTTTCTCTTTTCTCCTCTTCTCCTCTCTCTTCTTCTTCTCTCTCGTCGTCTCTTCGCTCTCTCTCTCTCCTCTCATCTATATATATATATAGTATATGTATATATATATATATATACTATATAATAATGAGTTTATGATAGTTATATATATATATATATATATATATATATATATATATATATATATATATACTAATATATATAACATTTATAAGTGGTTGACTCCGTTAATATTTGGTTAAGGTTAATTTAGGTAAAGTTTGGTTAGGGTTAAGTTAAGTTAGGTTATGTTAAGGCTGAAGGTTAGGTAGATGTAGTATTACCCCAAAAATTTATGTATTGTACCGCTAGAATTATTAAAATAACGATACATTATTTATTGATTTTCGCTCCTGGAGTCAACCGCTTATAAAGTAGGCCACTATAGTGATATATAATATATAGTCATAATATATATATATAGATAGTATATATATATAGTATATATATATATATATATTATATATATATAATAGTATATATATATACAGTAAAGTATATATATATATATATAATATAATATATATATATAATATATAGTATAATATATTAAAATAATTTTTTTTTTATTTAAATTGTTTTCTATTGTAGTGGATTTCTTGCCAAATTTCGAGAGGAGGCCTTGTGGAAAAAAATCCTCAAAATAGACATAAATAAGAAAATAAGGTTTCTTTTGACGTTGGCCATGACAACCAATGTTTTTGAAAGCATTATAATATATGCTTTCCTTGGAGGCACAGATCAAAAATTCCTCGCAGTGCAATGATCCTTATGAAAAAATCGATGTTTCGCAAAAAGAATAAACATGGATGTCTTAATGTAAAAAATTAAGCGTCTTGTATAAACATTTTAACATTATTTTTAATAAGTAATATAATAAGTCAGATTGAATTTATTTGTAAATTACATGTAGTTGCTGTTTAATTGTTTTTAGAGGAGGCCGGCCTCCTGTGCTGTTGCCCCCGTAAAGCCCAGCGCCTGATAATATTTATATATATATATGATATATATATATATATATATATATATTATATTAGTTAGATACAATAATATACTATTATATATATATCTTATAGTATATATATATATTTATATTATATATATATATTAATATTTAAAGTGCATGTACCAGCTGTTATCGATAATGTATAGAGTATCACAATAGAATTTTTTGAGAAAATTAAGTTATATTGTTAAACACAAAGTCGGTGAAAGGAAAGTTAAATAGGGCTTATCCATTGCTATTTAGGTAACCATTCGTCTAATATTTAAAATCAAATGCCCTTAAATTATGATGAAGCAACAGAAGCTGATCAGCTAGTGTTGAAGAAAGACGATTCCTTTTTACTTGTATAAATATTTTCTGCTTGGCTAAACATTATCTCGCTAAATACACTTAAAGGTGGAGGCAGAGAGAATATTTCGCTAGCTATTCACGGTAAGATGCAAATCAGGGATAAAGGGGTTTTCTTTCCTTTCGCACCATAACTGTGGCAATGCAGCAATCCGGTTTTCGTTCACATAAGTGGTGCCTGCAAAATATTTATGCCACAGTAGTGTTGAATAGTATGGTTTCTGAATTCATGTTTGTTTTGCTGCTGCGTCACTGCTGCTTCTTAACGTTTGCATTTTAACTTTTTTCTCCTTTGATCAGTTCCCCTTGGTTTGATTGTATCTGAATATTCTTCATTTTCTTCTGGCGATTTTTCTTGTAGCATATGTCATCAAAGCACTTCCAGAAAATTCAATGTGTTTCCTTCTCAATATCTGCTGTTTCATTTTCAGATTCTTTCATGTGAATCTGTATGAGGCTGATCATTTTGATCATCATTTTTGGTTTATCAAGAATCTGAAAACTTTAAATGTATATATTTTCTTTAGGCTTTATAAAAAGTTTTAGCTTCTTCTTCAGCATAAATTTTATTTTATTTCTGATCAATAATATCAAAGGGAGCTAATTTGTATTGTGGATTTAGAAATGTTGCAAGTACATAAAGTTTCTTCTCTTAAATGGTACCAAAACGTTCAGTAACAGAATTTGTACTTTCAGCTAGCATAGTCGGGTACACGGCTAGACATCCATGTTTATGCTTGGTATGTTGTGAGATGCATTCACTGACCAATTGGTAGAAATATTTAAAACAAAGAAAAACAATGAGAATACAATATACATTGAACTTCGCAGCGCTCTTTCAGTTATTCTTTCAATGGTAGTAGGGCGAATCCCTATTATATTCTCTATTAGCTTCCAGTGATTTGCATTTAAGATATTCTAGATTGTTTTTTCGAATTTGAAGAATATATAGTAATTGCAATTTTTTGCTCTATGTTCCTATGCAGCATATAATATGATGAATTCCATCTTGTTTCCAAATCTTGGATAAGCTTGTTGTGTATAGGCAAATTTTGAGATTTTTGAATTTCAGTTAACTTAGTTGTAGCAATTGGTGATCTACTAAAATGACCTACAATTTTCCTACATAAAGTAATTAAATTTCTTTAATTGATTTTTGAGAAAATATAGCATCATGTATTACTAGCTGTAAGGAATGAATTAAACATGTCTCATTTATAACAGCTTTTGCTCTCATACTTTTTGTAATGTAAATTGCATTATCTTAAGATATATAGATATATATCGAGTTTATAATCCCAGCTTATAAGTATTTCCTCACTTTTTAGACATATAATTTCTGCTGAATGCGAAACACTAAAAATACTGATTTCTAATGTTGCCACTATTCCTTGAAAACCTTTATCAATCCAATGCCCTGACATACTTATAAAGCTTTCATTGTTATATGAGCAGTCCAAATATCTGATGTTAATGATATTGCTTGAACTTCTTGCAGCTGAAGTGTTATTTTGTTCTTTACCCTTTTATATATTTGTTAGGATAATCTCTTCTGAAAAGTACCTCCTTGATGGAATATTATAGTTGTGGACATACGTGAATTTATTAATCTCCTAAATCCCAATGTCTTCTACAAAAGAAAATGGCAGATTGTCCACAGCAATCAATTTCCGCCAATTTTGAAAATGAATTTTCTGTGCTTTTTCTATCAATAATTGTCCCAAATCTTTGTTTTCTTAGTTATTTCAAACAGTGTAGGCTGAAGAAATCTTTTTTTAATAGAGGTAAAAGTTGATGATATGGATGGACATGGATTATCATCTGCTGTGTCGTCTGTGATATAATGTTTTCTTTTTTCGGCCAACCTTTCCTCTGAAGATTCAGATTTTGTTTTATCTCAACACATGTGGTTTTATGGTTTCTTCTTAAGATGATCCAGTAAGGTTTTGTGGCTATAATATTTTGAACTTTCTTTGGGTTTTCCTCTTGATAGTAATGTATTTCCAGTAGCGCACAAAAAGACACTCAGCTTTAACTATTATCGCTTACTTTAATCTTAAAGTAATCCCACACTAGAGAAGACACATAGATGGGTCTCAGAATCGGAAATTAATTAGTAAGATTTTCTTTAAATATTTTTTTAAATACAACTGTAAAAAATAAAAATAAATATATATATATATATATATAAATATATATATATATAATATATATATATATATATATTTACCTCTTATATATATATATTATATTTATATATAGTATATATATATATAATATCTGTATAAATATAAATATATATATATATATATATATATATATATATATATATATATATATATAAAGCCTGGATAAGATAAAAGATGAGAGATGGATGAGATAAAAGATTTGTCAATATCATCTGCTTGACTGCTTTATGGAATAAATTAGTGAATATGTAGACAATTATAAAAAGTCTTTTGAGACACTGGTAAGTGATTAAAAAAGATAAAAAAAAATTTTTAAAATGAATCTATACATCATTATCCGTAAGTGTAAATAAATAACACAGGCCAGGTATTAAATAAAGCACTGTACATTATTACACACCTTAATTACGGATAACACCCAAACTTTCAAATCTAACAATATATAGTGCCCTGAGCTAAACTCACAAGTATTTTGGCTCATCCTTTCGGTCTGTTTTCAAGAACCAAGCAGTGGTGCCAACTCCTTGTTTTAAGAGGGTATCAGATTTGAGAAAATAAACATTAAAAGACGCAGATTTGGTGATGCAAAATATCACTAAAAATCGCTAAAGCTTAATAAAAATAAAATATTGTCTTATGTGCATATTTTTTGCACTTTATTTACAATTAAGCAGGGTTGGGGATTTTTTGAATTTTTTGAGAAAAAAATTAATTTTTTATTTTTTGGATTTTTTGGATTTTTTGAGAATCGTGACGTCACGCCGCGAAATATAATTTGTAAACAAACTTTTTTTTAAGTTCGATTAAGTATTATTTTCAACTCTAGGCCCTATATCTGAGTTCAAAATCTTAAAATAGGGCTTATAGTCTATGACACAATGAAACAGCAACACTAAGGAGTGTTATTTGTAATAATGATAACACA
>JABUQX010047176.1:17500-42500 GCA_015478945.1 Trachelipus rathkii
AATAACTGTATACTATATCAATGAATTAATTATTATTTTTAAGTAATTATTCTTTTATTTGTATTTCAAGTATTTGTTGACACGAAAGGAATGGCAAAGCCATCCTTCCCTAACCTATCTCAAAGCTAACTCCTCGATTCAATTTTCTTCGCTTGCCATTTTGCCCCAAGTTGGGTTCTCAGTCTTTCATTAGAATCTTTGGCACCGCCTCTTTTAAGAGATGGGTGCTTCAACAGTTTTCTATTCAAAAGCATTCTATTTTGTTACAACGGTCATTTCAAATATGTTTACCAATGATTCTCATAGATGTGCTTTAGAGGTATGTAAGTCCGCCTCGTACATAGATGCACATTGCTCTATGACACACATGCTGATGTCTTACATGACTGTTCCTTATATCTTACCTACGAGTTTCAGTTATTATTATATATGATGATATATATATATAGTATGATTATATTGATATATATATATTGATATATATATATATATATTATAATATATTTATATATATTAGTTAATAGTAGTATATAAGTATATATAATATATATTAGTCGTACTTAGAATAAATATATATTATGTATTATATATATTATTATATATATATATATATATTATAATATATATATTATAATATATATATATATTATGTAGTATATATATCAGTATGTATATTATATATATATATATATATAATATATATATATATATCAGAGGTGGCGTGTCCTGCAAGTTTAAATTCCGCAATTCCGCAAAATGTGATCTACTAAAAAAAAATTGCGGGAATTCGTTGTTGCTATAATTTGAAAGAAAAGGTGTGCCGGAAGTTGCAGTTATCGGCACATGCTTTAATATCATTCCGGCATTTTAAGTCAGCATTCCGCAATTAGAGGGACTACAAACTTAAAGGTTTGTTTGTTTTTAAAAAACTGTACAATATACTAAGACTGTATTAGTCTTAGATAATGTACAAAAATATTGGCAAATGAAATAATTTCATTTATTTGAACATTTTGATTATATTATATATATATATTATATATATATATATATATATATATATATATATATATATATATATAATCTTATATATATATATATATATATATACTATTAATATATTATATATACAGAGTGATGGGCAGTATCTAGATACATGCATCGGCGATACGTATCGATCGATACATTTGTATTGGTTATCGGTATCGCTTAGACAATTTCTAAATGTCATCTAGTATCGGTATCGCTTTATTTCATTATTATATTTGCAGTATCTGAAAAAATCAATAGTAAATACTGTTACGTTTCCTAAAGAAAATATCAAAATTATATATATATATATATATATATATATAATTATATATATTATTATATATTATATATAATATATATAGTATATATATATATTATATATAATATAATATATATATATATATATATATATTGTAGATTTCAATGCAAGAGTGGGGAAGAGAAGAAGACGACAGTGGAGAAAATGGTGGAACAGTATGGAAAATAAGATAAGAAATATTGAAGGAGAGATGTTGATACATTTTTATTTAAGGAGAAGGGAATAAAGATCATGATGGTTTTTTCCAAACAGAGGGACTCACATAGGTTTACAAGATATAGGAACAATATCACAGGAGAATTAGATCAGAGATCTATTATAGACATGCATAATATCGTCTGATAGTGGCTAACAGGCGATGTTTAAAGTGATTCCTCGGAGTACAATATCTTTTTCGGATCAACAAGGTTATTTGGTGACGCGACCTGGAGGTGAAAGACCAGAATAAGTTGCAGAATAAAGAAAAGAGAAATGTTATTAAAGTGGATGAAGGAGTGTGACAGGAAAGGGAATATATTGAATAATAAGTCGAACCTAGCTAGAACAATTCAGAAGGAGTCGTGAGAGATAGGGGTGAGATATAAAAAAGTAAAAAGGGCAGCAGAGGAGACCCTGGGTAAAAGATGGTTAGGAGGAACGAGGAAAAGACACAAGAGTTGGTGGACTGACAGAACGTGAAGGAGGCACTAAAGAGGAAAACAGTATTGAACGAGAAGGTGGTTGAAAAAATAGAACTACACAAGACAAGGGCTCAGTATATGGAGGTAAGAAATAAGCAAGAGAGAGTCAAAAGAAGAAGTAAGAAAAGGCAAAGCAAAGAGAAGAGGCGGAAAAAATGATGAGAAGATGTGAGGCAAAAATGGACAGGATTTTAGAACTGGCAAAAAACGTAATAAAGGATCAACAGAGAAAGCTGTGCAATCAAGGATAAGCAAGGTGAATTTTTGATGAGATCAGCAAACAGGAGATAAACAGGATACTTCAGAGAACTGTTAAATGTGAAGGAGTGGGGAGAAGAGATAGTTTGAAGAAGGAAGGATGAGGGGGGGAGAAGATCACTATGGAACGAAATTTGGAGGTGACCCTGAGAGCAATGAAGATGGGGAAGATGGAATACCCATACGTATCGGCAAGAGAAATGAGAGAAAATGAAAGAATTCTGAAGTTGTTCAATAGGTGTTGGAACGAGAGCGAAGTACCAGAGGGGTGGGGAAAGTCAATCATAAGTTCCAATACTTTAAGGGAACATAAGAAGATACATGGGACTGTACAAAAACTACAGGGTAATACCTTCTAGGTTGGACACTTGGCGACAAAACATATACAGAGGATACTAGAGAGAAGGCTGAGAATGGTAGTAGAGCCCAGACTGGGGGAAGAGCAGCAGGGATATAGAAAGAACAGAAGCACGACGGATCTCTTGTGGAGAGTGCTAGAGAGAGAATATGCAGTGGATAAAAAGTTGAAGAGGAGCCCGGAGAAGTTTTATAAGAATATAAAAATGTAATTAAGAACAGAATATGAGAAATACAGGAATGGTTTGAGGTGAGAACTGGAGTCAAACATGGAAGCGTGTGGTTACCAATTTTCTGTTGTAAGAATTGTCTGATGTAGTGATAAAGAATTTGAGAGAGGATATAGGAGATTTGGACTTGATGTTCTGGCATACGCAGATGACTTGCCGTGCTGGAGCGAAGAGGGAGGTAGTCTTAGATAGGTGGTAACATGTTTTGCTAATAGGCTTAGAGAAGGCCGGTCTGACTATGAGCACAGAAATGACTAAGATCATGGTGGTTAGTAGGGGAGAAAGAAGGGGGAGGGCTGAGAGTAGATGAGGAAGGGACTGAGATAAAGATGGTGGAGAAATGCAAATACTTGAGTGGAGTATTTGGTAGAGGAGGAGGAGATAACAAGTAGGATAGCTCAGTAGGGAAGCTGTAAGATTCAGGATCCCCATACTGAAAGATAGACACAAATGAGTTTGGAGGTGAAAAGGGTGATATTTGACGAGATGTTAACACTGATTCTACTCACTGGCGCTCTAGACTTTGCGGGGCCCTGTGCGGCAATGGCAGGCCTGCCCTTTTCATGGTCCTGGGCGGTGTTTTCGTAGAAAAATTACACAAGTACATAAAGTATTAAAATCTGCACATTATATATATATATATATAATATATATATAATATATATATAATATATATATATATATATATATATATTATATATATATTATATATATATATATATATATATATATATATATAGTTGCGCAACTCAATGCGATATGGGCCGTTAAAATCTGTTAGCCTCTGCATGCGCGCAAGCCTTTATAAGGCGCGGGGCCCAGGGCGATTGCCCAGGTCGCCCTGCCCTGGAGCCGCCACTGATTCTACTATATGGGGCGGAGACATGGAGTACGAACAACAAGAGGGGATGTAAGAATACAGTGGCAAGAGATGTTTACGTTTGAATAAATGATAGTGGGAACGACCTAGAAAGGGACAGAACAAAGAAACTTAGATAGGGAGGAGAGGTTGGAGTGAAGGCTATATTAAATAAGATGGATGCAGCAGATTGAGGTGGTGGGGACACTTGGAGAGGATGCAGGAGAGAGAGTGGCCAGAAGAAGATGGAGTGGAGACAGTAGGTTAAACAAGACCAAGACGAAGACTTAGGAAGATGGGAGACGCTCGGTGGAGGACTCATTGAGAAGACATGGAATGCTGTCGATGCGGGAGCTGATAGAAGAGGGAGTCCTGGAGGATAGAGGAAGATGGAGAAGAGCTCTGACCCCGTTGACAGGGTCTTGACACTTCCTGGGAGCGGTTGCAAGTTGTAAATATATATATAATATATATATATTATAATATACTATATATATATAATATATATTATTATATTATATATTAAATATATATATATAATATATATTATATATATTATATTATATAATATATATATATATATTATATATAATATATTATTAGACTGTGGTTATAAGCGAAATGAGGGCATTTTTTTTTTTTTAAGAAATCTTAACAGGGCCAAGGGTCAAAAAATGTGCTGTGTGATGAAAAACCTTGGCTGGCTAAGTTTCAGATCAATCTGACATCGCTAACCCGTGCCACAAGGGCCCTGAAGTTATGAAAAATCAAAGTTTTTGCAAAGAAAAAAATTATTTCAACCCGTTACTCCGTAATCGTTTAAGGTAGTGCCTTCTAGGTAGATTCATTTTAAAGGCTTTCATTTTGTCTTTAAAAATGATTTGAACACTTTTCCGAGTAAAATAAGGTTGCTTTTTAATTATGTTTCTGGCAGACTTGTTTATTTAATCAAATAAATGTTATTATATGTATATAAAAGATTGTATAATGATCCTTTCTATAATTTCAAAAAATATAATCTAGAATGAACCAAAATCCTTTAATTAAATAATTTATTGAATTAAAAAAGAATATCTACACTATAAAAGAAACATCAACTATTTTATTTTGCTAAAAAAACTGCTTTTAGTTTTTGTTCGTTTTTGTCAAACTTAGCGCAGAATCGTAAACAATGCTCCCCAAGAACGTAAGGAATTTCTCTTATTTCTGTAAGGTTGCCTATTTTATAACAGAATTTTACATCTATAATTAACACAGAATTAGGAATTCTTTTACGTCTTGGTGAGCATTTTTTTTACGATTTTTGTGCTAAGTTTGACAAAAAACGAACGATTTTAGATTTTTTTTTAACAAAATGAAAAAAAAAAAAACTGCATTAGTTCCGTTCTTTAGTTTCTTTTTTTCTTCTTATTGAGTGAGACGTGTTTGTGTACCTACTGTGTTTTCAATTTTATTTATTATAAGGAAAATTTATAGTTCTAGTTCGTTTAAAGAAGTCATGGCTTCTACATCATCAACAATTCGTATTAGGAAAAGAACTCAAATTTACCTAATTGGTCATGTCTCACAGCAAATAACAGGCAGTAAGTTACCATCTATTCATCAAGTGTTGAAGTGTTTATTTTACAACCTTCGCGTAGTTGGTTTAGACTTAAGAGAAGCCGCAAGACTCACTGTGTAGGAAGTTCTCTTATTTTGGGGGAAATCAAGAATACCTTTCCAATTGCAGAAACATTGCATACCCAAAGTTGAAAAATTATACAATCAATGGAGAAATCTTCAGAAAACTGGTACACGGAAGAACAAAAGTCAAGAGGAGAAAGTTCTTGCATTCACATCCACAATTGATGATCTCTTTGATATAGCAGCGGAAGACGCCCTTTTAAGAATAACGAACCCAGAGGACAGAGAATTTTTAAATATGCAAAGGAAAAAAAGATGTACAGGAAACATGGGAGGTGTTGATCGAAAAATGACTCGAGCTGAAGAGCGGAGAGTAGCGAGAATAGCTAAAATGGAAGAGCTGAAGCAGAAAGCTCAACAGAAAAATGCAGGGCTGCATCTGCGGAGTCGGAGTCGGAGTCGGAGTCGGAGTCGCAGTCGTGGAGTCGGAGTCGTGCAATTTTCCAGGAATCGGAGTCGAAAATTTCTTTGTTAGTGGAGTCGGAGTCGGAGTCGGAGTCGTAGTCGGAGTCGAAAATTTCTTTGTTAGTGGAGTCGGAGTCGGAGTCGAAAATTTATATAACTATTATTATTATTATTATTATTATTATTATTATTATTATTATTATTATTATTATTATTATTATTATTATTATTATTATTATTATTATTATTATTATTATTATTATTATTATTATTATTATTATTATTATTATTATTATTATTATTTTTTCCAATGTTCTAAATATTTATTTTTGTACATAATTTAATTTCCTTAAAATAATCTTTGAAAATAATTTACAGGAGAAGATATATTTACATAGATTTCCCGACGCGTTTCGTCTCCATACTTGAGGTATCTTCAGAGGATTATTTCTTGCATGCGAATGAGTCTTTAAATTGATATATAATAATTAAATCAAATGATATTAAATCTGACGGATAATACATTAAATTTTATGTTAATGTCTGGTCTGCGTGTTTTGATATAGAAGGCCCCTGCAATTTTAAGTTTCTGGACTTCACACGATCCGTATAATATTGTGAAGTGTTTAGAAATATTACTAATAGTTGATTGACCATGTGCCGTGTTGAAATGTTCAAAGATTTTGCTGGGACTGTAGCGATGTTGATATGCCCTGTCCGACAATCTATTCGTCGTGTAACGCAATATATGTCGACCGTACAGTCTGACTCAGGGCAGTTAAATTGGTACACAAAGTGATGGTTGTCGGGCAAAGCATCACTTGTGCTAAAGGAAGATGACAGTTGTTTGGACTTATGACTTTAATTTTTGAGAATCGCTTATGAAATAAAAAAAAACAAAAGAATTTCTGACAAAATTAAAAGAACTGGCATTTTAATAATTTTAGGACATAACACTATGGGATGGCCCTAAAATACACCAAAACTCCAGAAATCCACCTTTGAGACCTGTAATATCTATGTGGGGAACGGTTATACACGAAATTGCCCAATATCTGAACAGCATTATTCGACCATATCTTAATAACTCTTTCATAGTTAAATCAAATAATGAAACATTATGCAAATTATCAAACTTAAAACTTGAAGACACTAATATATTTTCGCCTCACTTGAATGTAGACGTCTTTGTTCACAAAATGTACGTTCTAGAAACGAATTGACATAATAATTAAACGAAGTGTACGTCACTCAAATAACCTACCCCCAATCAGAAATATCAGAACAACATATGAGGAACCTTTATTAATTTGTTGTACCAAACACCGTTTCCAATTTAAAGAAAACTATATCTACCAACTGTGGAGTGTCGATGGCTTCGCCACTTGAAACCTACATTTGCGATTCTATATGTCCAATCTGAAAACAAAAATCCTTCGTGAAACAAACAACTTAACCCCCGGTATTTTGCGATAAGTATGTTGACGACACCCCTCTACTATCTTAGGAATATAGATCATTACATCAAGTTCATCACATAGACTTCAAGAGTGTCATGCTTACAAGTTTACCCATCGAAACTTAGGTTATAATGCCTATCTGTTTTTTTAGACATCAAAATTCGGGTTATTCTGACGGCTCATTTTATCACAGGCATCACATCGTCAACACCACAGATACATAGTCTGCTATAATGAACTATGGATCATATTCACCGACTATTTACAAAGAACCTATCGTAAAAATTTTAGTTCACAGAGCATACAACCTATGTTCAACTTGTAAAACTTTTGATGAAGAATTTGGCCGCATTAAGTAAAATTTACTTAACTGTGATCATTTCACAATATTCAGTTGAAAATTTATTTAATAAAACCATTAAAAATTATATAAATACAAAGAAAATTAAAATAATCAGAAAAATTCGATAAATTTCTTCAAAAACTTCCAATGCTATATGTCAATAAGGAAGAGAAGTGCCTTCGAAAAAAAAATAATATTATGAACTCTACCTCAAAAACTAAAAGACACCTCAAAAATTAAGTCAGACTAAACCATAAGTCCAAACAACTGTCATCTTCCTTAGCACAAGAGATGCTTTGCCCGAACAACATCACATTGTGTACCACCATTTATCTGCCCTGAGTCAGCTGCTACGTCGACATATACTTTGGTTTATACGACGAATAGATTGTTCGGACAGGGCATAATCAACATTGCACCACGTCTCACAAAATCTCTGAAGCATTTCAACACGGCAACAATGGTCATCAACTATAGGTAATATTTCTAAACACTTACAATATTATACGGGATCGTGTGAAGTCAGAAACTTAGATCTGCGGGCAGACCTTCTACATCAAAACATCGCAGACAGACATTAACATAAAATTTAATGTATTATCAGTCAGATTCAGTATCATTTGATTTAATTATTATAAATCAATTTAAAGACCTCATTCGCTTACAAGAATAATCCTCTGAATATGATCTCAAGTATTAGAGGAAGAAACGCGTCGGGAAATCAATGTAAATATATCTTCTTCTCTTGTACCTGTAAATTATTATCAAAGATTATTTTTAAGGAAATTAAAATTTTTATGTACAAAAATAAATATTTAGAGCATTGGAAATAAAATAAAAAACTTTTATTATTATTATTATTATTATTATTATTATTATTATTATTATTATATTATTATTATATTATTATTATTATTAATTATTATTTTATTATTTTATTATTATTATTTTTATTATTATTTATTATTATTATTATTATTATTATATTATTATTAATTTATGATGACTTCACTATTCAAATGCGTTTCGGAAGTTTCTCAATCTGGATATGTGCCATGAAACTAAACTAGCAATATAAGCTTTAAGTGCAATCCACGATTAAAGTTAACAGTGGCTATCAATTCCAGTTAAGCAGTGACATCAAAAACTAGTGCAATGACGAAATGAATCCAAGAAATGCTGGTGAATTCTATAAAGGCCTCCAAGAAAATGGCCCAAATAGCATGACTGATTATGCAGTTTCTGAAAGTAGTGCCGATGACTTTTTTTGATTATGAAATATCAAATGGCACTACCACGACTACAAGCGAAGATTCGATGGAAATGGAGGTTCTCAAATATTTAGCCAAATAAAATCTTCACTGGAATCTCTACGTCATTATCCTGGTGTTTGCAGTTTTTCGTTTTTAAATACAACACCCCACTACCAATGTTCAGCACCAGTAGAAAGACTCTTCAATGTTTCGCAGGTCATATTCATTCTCCTAAAAGAGGCAGACTGTCTGATGAATGTTTAGCAATTTGGTATTTTTAAAAGGAAATTCAGTGTATGAGAAAATCATGTTTCCTAATTTTTTATTATCTCATACGGGTTATATATATATATATATATATATATAATATAATATTAATACTATTATATATATATATATATATATATATATATATATATATATATATATATAATATATATATATATATATATATATCAGGGGGTATATATAGGTAGGCCGGGTAGGTAGCTCGCTACCTAATATTTTTTAGGTTTTAAATAATTGAATTTAAATTGTAAAAGTATACTTAAATTATTAAAATTTTAAATATAAAAGTTAAAAAAAGAAAGCTATTTTGGCATCATAAAATTAAAAGAACAACGACCACATAATAATAAGCTATAATATAAGTTGAATTCATTTAGAAATTCTCCGCTCCTACTCTGATCTTAAGAAGTAAAATTCTTTGCACCGGGGCCGACGAATGACGTCATTTTTTCATCAACTTATAAGGGGAGTCGGGGCTAGTTCTGTCCATCCTATAATGAAAATATATGAAACCTTTCGTTCTCTTCCCGTAAATATGTACGAAATGTGGAGATAAATGGTGATTTAGTTAGAACACTAGAAACCCTAACATCCAATTCACCAGACAAGATGAACAAAATAATTCCCTCCCCTTTTTAGATATGTATTAGTCCACCATAACCTTAATGGCTTCACCACTTCAGTCTATCGTAAACCTACCTCCTCACGCCTCGGTACGAATTTCCTTAGCTCCTCTCCCTTTAAACTCCTGTCTAACTTAATCACCATTTATCTCCACCGAGCATACCAGATATGCTCAACTTGGCATTATTTCCAACCTCGAAATACTCTACCTAAATCCTTTTTCAGGCTTCAACTATTTTCCCACACGCATCTTATCGATTCCTCTTACATAACTTCCTTTTGAATATTTTTAGACCTATAACCCCACCCCTACGGTACCTAAACTCCAAGTCTATTTCAACATCCCTTTCGTTGGTTCTTACCACCCATCCTTAATCTTTGACCTCCACAAACTCCTCTTGACTTTCTTCCCCCAACTCCAACCCCATCTTGTCGCTACAAACCCCCTATCCATAGGTTTATTTTTTCGCCATAAAGATAAACTACCCACGTTAGTGAAATCCTCTGTTGTCTATAACTTTACATGTGCAGACTCCAAGGCCTGCTATGTTGGCCAAACAGGCCTTCAATTACAACTTCGAATTCACAAACACCTGGGCACATCCTTTCGCACCAACCTTCCTCTCAGCTCCCCTGAACATTCCTCCATCAGATCCCATACCTCCAACCTAGGTCACCCGCTTCGTTTTTCTGATTTTACTATACTTAGCTCAGCCTCCTCTGACACCGATCGTAAAATTCTAGAGTCCCTCTATATCAAACAGTTGAAACCCTCATTAAATTCCTCCCATTCATCCACTCCCTTACTAATTGCTTAACTTCTTATATAACTGTTTCAAATTCTAAAATGCCAACCAACCAAATTCTATTGATTTCTAATTAACATAAACTTTCTCTTAGTCTACAACTCTATTACTATCATACTAGGTGCGTTTACTGTGTGATTTTGTTCATTAACGTCGATGATTTAAATATTAAATTAATAAAGTTCTATGACCTTCATTCCGGCTTTGGTCATCCTTTTTATAATAAAATTACGGTTCCCTAGGAACAGACCAATATCAAATCTAATATATATATATATATATATATATATATATATATATATATATATATATATATATATATATATATATATATATATATATATATATATATATATATATATATATATATTATAAAGCTGTAAAAATACTTTATATGATTATTAGAAACACTTAGAAGCCAAATAAACAGTGATAAATAAAATAAATACAAGCACAACAACCAATAGTGAAAATCACACTGACACATTTTCACACTCTCCAAAGTCAAAAAAATTCCTACAACTTTACTAAAATATTTTTTAAGAATGCCCTCCTACTGAGCAATTTTCAACACTCATGTAAGTACATTCTAGACTAAATTAAAATCACTACTAAAAATTATTATAATATCGGATCCATTGCCTTCTCAAAAAGAAACAGATAAAGCTAAGCATGTTGCATTTTCAAAATGGCTTGCTCTGAATGTGATAGTTGCTACATTGGGGAAACTGCTGATTTTAAAAGAAGAATTGAAAAAAAAAAACAAGTATGATTTAAAAATTGATTCAACTAACTATTCCTTGGTTTAGCACAGAACCTCAACCGTGCATTTTACTAACCCTAACAACTCTTCCCCCTATTATTAATTAATATACCCATAAAAGAAAGTTCGGTGAGAGTTTTTTTATTAATACTTAAAAAATTTCAACAATGTTGGATATGAATGTGGAAATTTGCTTTTGAAGAATTTATTGAAGAAATTTCAGACCTTTCCAAAGATGCCAACTTGTTTTATTTAAAAAGAAAAAATCAATAATAAAAATAAAATAAATCAAATATTAATGAAAATTCGGGTCTTTTTAATTATCTGACTGGAAATTTTAATTTTAAAAGTTTTCAGCGATTCGAACACTTTTATTTTTAAAATGCATAAATTTAAAATAAAAAATGTAAACCGAGAAAAATCAAAAGAATATGGATTTAATCAATAAGAGTTTCACACACACTCAAACAAATAAAATAAAATTACATTCTAAAAAAATAATATATATATATATATATATATATATATATATATATATATATATTATATATATATATATATATATATATATATATATATATATATACAGTATTATCTTCCTCCTTTTCCAGATTGAGGGTGAGGTGTGTAGCATACAACGTTAAGTAAAAGTAGTTGAAGAACATTACGCAAGTCAGAGAGAAAGCACCCCTTTTACCGTTCCATTTTTACCCCAGTGAGAAATCGTCGCAATCAGAAAAATCCACCCAAGAGGCTTCGCGAGACAGCGACGGACCCTCACTGTGGCATCTCGTCAATTTAGGGTTCATCCCCTGGGCAAAGCCAACAACCATACCCCCTCACAAAATACCGCCATTCACTCCGAATGTGCATCTTTCTTCTAGCCTCTGCCAAACTCATATTTATCTCCTTCAGGCATTCCATAACTGACTCAATCCACCTTTTCTTTGATCTCCTTGCCGGTCGATACCCAGCACACTCACCACTATTCATCCGCTTAACCAACCAACTATCACCCATCCTTTTCATATGACCAAACCATCTCAATGAACTCTCGTTTATTCTCTCATTTACGCCCTTCTTTACACCACACAACTCCCTAAAGCGCTCATTCCCCATTTAATCAATTCTTCTCACACCTATCACACCCTAAAGATTCCCCATCTGAACACTTTGTACCTTAGATCTATACCTCCTATTCCAGACCATAGTTCCACTACTATACATTAACACCGACAACAACATACCCTCAAGCAAAACCCTAGCGCACTAAAGACTTAGTTCCTTCATATCCACCAAGGATTTAATTGCACCTGCCACCTTCCAACAATTTACAACTTTCCTACTACATTCTACATCATCTGTTCCCTTTCCATCTAAGACTTATCATAAATATTTAAACTCAGGTAGTTGCTCCAGTTGCTCAGAGTTTAACATGACTTCACAACGCGGACTCTCCTCACTCACCACTACCATAACCTTACTCATATCTACATTTACTTTCAAACCCCTCCTTTTACACACCCTGCCAGACCTCTTTACCAATCCTCTCAAACTCTCTTCAGATTCACCACGCAAAACCAAATCATCCGCATACAATAAACAGGGCACCGTAGACTCTCTTTCCTATTCTCCATCAGTCTAACACCTTTCCCTGCCACCCCCACCTCTAATTCTTTCATAACCCCATCCATATGTAAATTAAATAACCAAGGGGACATAGCACATCCCTGCCTCACTCCGCTATTAATATTAAACCAATCACTTTCGACTCCATTTTGTTCTTACACACGCTTCACTATCGTCATACATACTTTTGATTCCATTCAGAAACTTACCACCAACACGGTATATAACTAACACCTGCCACAGAGCTTCCCTGTTCATCTTGTTAAACGCCAATTGCAAATCTTTTCCGAGAACCAATGCGGATTTCAATGATTTTCCGTCGAAGATGACCTGGATATGTTGAGAGCACGAATCGAACTGTTCTTGTTGCTTAGGGGAGACAACATATACCGGAATAGCATCTCGCTGCTGTTGACCAACTTTGCTGTTTTTCCGTCCTAGCTTTACGAATTTGAAACATTAATCCTAATCTAAAAAACAGTAAAGGCTTTAACTTTTTTCCCATCTGAAGCCTCGATCAATTACGAATTTTAAATGGGAAAACTACTTTACTAACTACTTTACTTACTACTTTACTGATGAGGTCTTAATAGAGCCTAAGCCAAGAGTATTGAGGGCCTCTTCATTCGGCACCAGCTAAGATTGTCGGGCCATGTAAGTCATATGAGTGACAATATGCCTCCCCGCCGTATTCTCTACACCGATCGAAATAGTAACAAAAGATGCCTTGTCCACATTTTGCGATGTCACAAGGACCAACTCTAGCAAGCTGCGAAGAAGATCAATATTAAGCCAGAGGTTTTGGAAGAGAAAGCGGAAGACTGAGGTATTTGGCACTAATCTCGGTGGTATTGAGTTGTTCTAGTAAGGGCATCTCAAGAATGAAAAAATCGACAAAGACATATCTCGCCAGGACAAGCTGGGTCTACCTTTGTCAAATGGATGCAAGTTGTACAGATGTTTCATTTCTCATTCAACAAAGACATATACATAGTGTATAAGGAGGGGAAGGTGCACAGAGGAGACGGAATACAAGGAAAGAGGATTAGCTTACGAAGACGATATATATAACCTATCATACATAACACTTACTTGACAGTTTTTATATGAATCATATAGTCCCATCTTACTCAGCATTAATAATTGAAGTAGTTGAAACGTTGCATGAAATAAATGAATAAATAAATGTTTCCTTCTATAATTGAACTACATAATAGATAAGTCTTATAATCTACACGCAGATTACATTCGAAAATGTGCCTTTCTATATGCTAATGAGACATATTTTTGGATTCGTTGCAGTGTAGGTTGAAAGACGCATCTATCATATCGTTCAATTGTATTATATTTTATCAAACGAATAAAAACATTTACTATATATATATATATATATATATATATATATATATATATATATATATATATATATATATATATATATATATATATATATATATATATATATATATATATAATTCCGAAGCTCCCATAATCACTGAAATATTTGGCGGATCTTGCTCTTTGGATGTGTACTGGACTTGCACTTCTTGCCCAGCCACTTTTGATGGGTTTAAGGTCTACTGGCAGCAAACGGGGTCAGAAGACCAGGAAAGTGTCTATGCAGGCTATAGAACAGACTATACTATAGATGGACTAATTTCTAGTGAAGAATACACTGTTTGGGTGTCATCTGTTATTGACAACGAAGAATACCCCAGTTACCCAATAGATAAATGGACAGCACAAGGAGGTAATTCATATTAGTTTTATATCACATGAGAAAATAATTGCTTATTAAATTAATAAAATTGTTATATAAATGAATGGACAAAACATTTTCTTATTTTTATTATATTCTGAAATTTAAGATAGAATTTGTGTAGTGCTTAATGGATCTAAATTGAAAATATTAAGTACGTTGTTCTTAAATTAAATAATTTTTGCTTAATATTTTTCTTATAATTTAATTAATTTACTATTACGTTTAAGGTTAAAGTAGCATAATTTATATATAAATTATTTTTCAAATATAATAATTGAGCTTAATTTTCATTTTTTTAAACTTGTTTAAATAGCTAAAAAGCTTTTCCTAAGTTTTATTTTTTTCATATATAATATAATATAAACATGGGATTCCTTCCCTTAATTATGAAGTTTTTTTTATATAACTTTACTAATCCGGTTTGAGATTTGCTTTTCAATTAAAATAATCTAATAATGTTAATGTAAAAAATTATTTAACATGCTTAATATATATATATATATATATATTATATATATATATATATATATATATATATATTATATCTTATAACAAAAAACATACATATATATATATATATATATATATATATATATATATATATATATATCATATATATATTATTCTTACATATATTTATATACATAGCAAGGAATCTGCCAATACCAGAAAACCAGCAGCCGGAAGTTGCAACTGGATGTTGCAAATGTTGCAAAGCAACATTTTGCAACATTTGGTTTTTGACGTTTGATACGTCAAAGTTAGGGTTATTAAGATAGGTAAGATCGATTTAAGGTCTGGAAAACCGTTTTCTGGTTTTTTAACCTGCGCTTAAGAGGTTTAACCCCCCCAAAAGGGGGGTTTTGGTTCCTAGATGGTTTTAAGTGGTTGGCAGATCATTTCTGATGGTTTCGTTCAATTTATCGAGGTCTTTTACACCTACATAGATTTTTAAATCGTCTTTCCATGTGCTCTGGTTGGATTAATACATTGAAAAACATAATCGAAATAAAACCATTACTATTATTTAACATTCGATTAATCGCAGTAGTATACATGAGATTTGGTAAGAAATTCGGTTCGGCTCCAGGTCTGGTGCATCGATGTTGAATGTTCTAGCACTTCTAGCTTGCTCTATCCTATTTCTAGCTGTAGGCCTGAGTTAGGTATGGAATAAATAGTATGTTTTGAGGGTTGCTGAATAGATTCCCGTGGCACCGTGCCTGTTGAAAGTGCTGCCTGCCTGGCCTTGAGGTTTCGGCCACTAAGCCAGAGGATGGATTGGTCTGAGCCCCCAAAACCTGGAAATGGACTTGGGAGGTTGAAATTTGATGAGTACATAGAAGAAAACGAATGAAATAGAGTAGTGAGTTTAAATTAAGTATCGGAGTACGTGAGCCGGAGCCGGAACCGGAGCTGGAGCTGCTGCCGGAGCCAGAATGGAATTCTGGCTCCAGCTACATACTGAGTCAAATGATGTCTTTATATATGTTTTCAATGACGTAGAATACGAATAACACAATTTCAAAACTCTCAAAAGTGTCTGAGGACCGCCGCCCCTGAGGGAGTCTTCATTGTAAAGCAAAGAGTGCAAGACAGAGTATGACAAAGGAAGATGAAGGAATGAGATGGAAGAAGAAAAAAAGAAGAAGTCTCATATGACGGAGCAAATGAGCCAAAGCTGGAGCACTGAGCCGGAGTTGGAGGTGGAGCCGGTGCTGGAGATGGAACCAGAAGAAAAGCACAGCGTGCGTAGCCGAGGAAGATGAAGGAAGAAGTGAAAAGAAGTCTCTTGTGTCGGAGCTTATGAGTCATTGGTAAGTGTCCGTGCTGGCATCGGTGGGGAGCCGGTGTGGTACACCGAGTCTAGTGAACATGTACTTAACCCCGTAATATAAATGTCCTGTATTATCTGTTTATAAGGCGTAGAGCATGATAACATCAGTTTCAATACTTTTCAATGTAGTCTGAGGACCACCTTGGAGGGATCCCAATTGAAAAGAAGGAAAACCACAGAATGTATAACAGAGAAGAATTGCACATAAGTCGCATAAGAGAATGAAGAATGACGAAGGATGATGATGATTCCAGATGAATCAGAAATGGTAAGGTCCCCATTTGAGATGGAACCGAACCCTAAAACGGGGGTATAGAGTTGAACAGGGATACGAGATGGGAAGTACTGCGGTGCTCGAGTAAAAACGTGCAAAAACCCGACTTATCCTATTATGTGCTAATATCAAGCCCATCTACAAAAATGTATGTACGTAGAGTTCGTATATTTAAAGTCTTACATTTTATTTCAAACTGATACATTTTATTTATAGAAAACCTGTTTCATTATTAAAGTTAAAGTTAAAGTTAAAGTTAAAGTTAAAGTTAAAGTTGAAGTTAAATTTTCATGTTGAAGGATAATACATTTATATTTTCTCATATATTTAATATTAACATTACGCTTCCTTTTATGTTTCCTATTATTTCATGCTTTATTTACATTTACTCTTCACGTTTCTAATTTACATTTACTCTTCATGTTTTTAATTTTTATTTATTTCATGTTTTTATTATGTTTTATATTTTATTTATTGTTTATATTTTGTGTAAAGTTTTTTTATTTTAAAATTTTTTATTTATAAAAGTTTTATTAAGTTTTAAAAATTATTTTAAAACTTTTTATTTATAAAATTTTATTTATTTTTATAAAACAATTTGTTTTTACTAAAATTTTAAGAAATTGTATTATAAACATGTACTTTATTAACCCTAAAGCAGTAAAGCACTAAAACAGTAGCGCAAGCACCTAGCATCCCCTCTACACCCCCCGCTATTCCAGGTCTTGCTCTATTGACTTACTGCTTTACGTCATATTTTTGCCTGCATTAAGTATAAACATAACAAAATAAGTTCTTTTGTATGAACATAACATATAATTTATTAAAAACATTTTACGTTTTTACTAAATTATTATTCTTTTTTATTAAAAATATCAGCTACAAGTGATTAAAGTCATATTTTTGTGTCAATGCTATACAAATATTACATTAAAACAAGTTCTTTTGAATAATTTCAACATAAATTTTATTAAAATCTTTTTACTCTTTAATATTTATAACATAAAAATAACATATCTAACACCTTACGTATGAATAAACAGTTAGCAATAATAAAATTCACTGCATAATACCAGTAAAGTAGTTAACATCACCATACAAAACTTAACATAAACCTGCTTTTCATTATAACTCTAACATATCGGTGTTAATTAATTATTTACTATCATAGTAATATTTAGCAAAACTTTACAAAAATTTATCATGACCTAACTATCTAGCACTCTAGTCGATAAATGAATGCAAGCAAAATAAAATTTTAACATCAATAAAGCCTACATAGTATTACTTGAACTAAAATCATAATTTATAACAACAAACCTAACATACATTAAACATGCATAAACTGCTAACATTAACAAAGTTCCATACTTATCAATGGCAAACTAATTAACATTACAAAAAAAAAACTCAAACTAGCCTCACTTTTAAGACATATCAATGCTAATTTTACATAGGCATTGCAGTATTTAACAAAACTCAGCAAAAAATTTATTGTAACCTAGCCGAAGTATCACACTTACCAATAAATAAATGCTAGCATAGCAAAGTGTTCATACCAATAAAGTCTTCATAGCATTACTTGGATTAAGAATACAACATACCTAGCATACCTTACACACGAATAAACTGCATTCCTTATCAAAGTTCTTTGCTTATCAACGGTAAAATAACTAACACTGACCATAAAACTTATCATATCAGCCATTTTCTATCACAAATATGACATCAAAGCTAATTTAACATCAACATTGGGAATATTTAACAAAGACTTAACAAAAAATTTATCACAAAATAACCTAGCTATCACATTGAACGAATAAATGATAACATAACAAAGTTTTAACTTGCCAACTGCTGTTAACATAAAATTTATCATAGCTAACAAAACATAGCCTAAACTAAGAATATAACGTGTCATAACATACCTGACATACCTTATGTACGAATAAAATACTTTCATTAACAATGTTCTCTGCTTATCAAAAGTAAAGTAACTAAAATTACCTAAAAAATTCAAACATACCTCACTTTTCCAACATATCATTGTAATAATATCGCCTAAACTTAAAACATAACATACTAATATCGCCTAAACTAAAAACATAACACACTTAACATATCTTGTCTACGAATAAACTGCAACCATTAGCAAAGTTACCTGTATGTCTAAGGAAATAAGCTATCATCACCAAACAAAACTCAACCTAGCTTTACCTTGCAATCATATCTATAACACTTCAATGTTAATTTAACATTAGCATTGCAATATTTAGCAAAAAATTAACAAAAATTTATCATAACCTAACCTAACTATCACACTGATAAACGAATAAATGCTAACATAGCAAAATTTTAGCGTCACTAAAGCTAACATAACAAAACATGAACTAAGAACATAGCGAGTCATAACATACCCAACATATTTTACGTACGAATAAAACTGGTTTAATTAGCAAAGTTCTCTGCTTATTAAAGGGTAAGTAACTAGCATTCCCCATAAAACTTAACATATCTCCCATTTTCTATCATAGCTGTAACATATCAATGTTAATTTAGCATACTATAAGTGATTCCAATCATTTTTAAGTATCAATACGGATCTAGTATTACATAAAATAAGTTCTTATGCACGATCACAACGTAAATTTATTCTTTTAATGTTTATAGCATAGTAATAACATATCTAACATACCTTGCATATGAATAAATTGCTATCCATTAACAAAATTCAATGCATATTGCCTGCAAATAAGCTTTCATCACCAAGCAAAACTTAGCTTATTCACACTTTCTCCAACATATCTCTGACATTACAGTGTTATTTTACATCATCATGGTAATTTTTAACAAAACTTAAAATAAAAATATAAATATTAAAATATGAACTTTCGATTTTTATTGTAATCTAAACTAATTTATCACACTGACCGACAAATAAATGCTAACGTAACAAAGTTTTACTATCTGTAAAACTAACATAATAGCACCCAAACTAAAAACACAGCATACTTAACATATCTTGTCTACGAATAAACATCTATCATTAACGAAATTGCCTGTATGTCTACGTCAAATATGCTGTCATCACCAAGCAGAAATCAACCTAACCTTTCCTTTCAATTATATCTATTCACATCGATGTTAATTTGACATTAACGTTGTAATATTTAACAAAAACTTAACAAATATTTATCATAACCTAATCTAACTAACACACTGATCAATGAATAAATGCTAACATAACAAAGTTTTAACGTTACTAAAGCTAACATAACATAACCTGAACTAAGAACATAACGAGTCACAGCATTCCTAACATACCTTACATACGAATAAACTGCATTCATTAACAATGTTTTCTCCTTATTAAAGGGAGAGTTACTAACATTGTACATAAAACTTAATATATCTCCCAGTTTCTATCACATCTGTAACATATGAATGCTAATTTATCATACTATAAGTGACTCAATTCATATTTAAGTATCAATACGGCTCTAACATTACATAAAATTAAGTTTCTTCTTGTATGATCACAACAACAAATTAATCTTTTTAATTATATAGATAAAAAAATTTTTCTTAACATACCTTACACATTGATTAAATTCTGTTTACCATTTACCAAAATATCAATGTATAACACCACTGCAAGTAGCTAACATCATACACCAAAACTTAAAACCTATTCACACTTTTTCCCAACATACTCTAGCATTACAATGTTAACCTGCAAGTAGCTAACATCATACACCAAAACTTAACCTATTCACACTTTTTCCAACATATCTCTAGCATTACACTGTTATTTTACAATACCATAGTAACTTTTAACAAAACAAAAATATATATATATTTCTTACATATTAATTAGGGTTTTTCAAAGTTCATATTTTAATAAAAATTAAATAACGTTTTTCTAAGTTCATATTTTAATAAAAATTAAAATTCCTGTGAGAAGCCTGCCCGCTTACACCCCTACGGCTGGTGACCCTTCAAATGAGACTGCACGTCCTTCTTCACGGTTTACCCATTGCAATGGACTTCTCATAGGAATTTTAAATTTTATTAAAATATTAACTTAGAAAAACGTTATTAAATTTTTATTAAAATATGAACTTTTAAAAACATTATTTAATAGGTAAGAAATATATTTTTTTGTTAAGTTTTGTTAAAAGTTAATATGGTGTTGTAAAATAACACTGTAATGTCAGAGATATATTGGAAAAAGTGTGAATAGGTTAAGTTTTGGTGTATGGTGCTAGCTACTTGCAGGTATTACGCATTGAATTTTGTTAATAATAACAATTTATTCACATGTAAGGTATGTTAGATATGTTATTTTTTATGCTATAAACATTAAAAGATTAAATTTGTGTTGTGATCGTACAAAAGAACTTATTTTATGTAATGTTAGATCCATATTGATACTTAAATATGACTTGAATCACTTATAATATGCTAAATTAGCATTCATATGTTACAGATATAATAGAAAATGGGAGATATGTTAAGTTTTATGAACAATGTTAGTTACTCTCCCTTTAATAAGAAGAGAACATTGTTCATGAATGCAGTTTATTCGTATGAAAGTTGTGTTAGGTATGTTGTGATTCGATAAGTTCTTAGTTCAAGTTATGTTATGATAGCTTTAGTAACGTTAAAACTTTGTTGTTAGCATTTATTCATTGATCATTGTGATAGTTAAATTAAGCTATGATAAATTTTTGTTAAGTTTTTGTTAAATATTACAATGTTAATGTCAAATTAACATCGATGTGAATAGATATAATTGAAAGGTAAGGTTAGGTTGAGTTCTGCTTGGTGATGACAGCATATTTGACGTAGACATACAGGCAACTTTGCTAATGATAGAAGTTTATTCGTAGACAAGATATGTTAAGTATGCTGTGTTTTTAGTTTAGGTGCTATTATATTAGTTTTACATATTTGTTAAAACGTTTGTTATGTTAGCCACTATATTTGCGGTGAGTGTAATAAGTTAGTTTATATTAAAAAAAAAATAAAAAAATCATATTTTAATATATATATATATATATATATATATATATAGTTTTTTTTTATTATATTATATATATTATATATTATATATATATATATATTATATTATATAATACTTATATACTAGTATATATAATAATTAATATATATATATTTTTTATTTATATTAGTTTTGTTAAAACTGTCTTTGTTTTATTGTAATAAATGTAATGTTTAGAGACTTATGTTGGAAGAAAGTGTGAATAAGTTAAGTTTTGCTTGGTGATGATAGCTTATTTGCAGGTAATATGCATTGAATTTTGTTAATAGATAGCAATTTATTCATATGCAAGGTATGTTCGATATGCTATTTTCATGCTATGAACATTAAAAGAATAAATTTACGACGTGATCGTGCAAAATAACTTATTATATATATTGCTAGATCCGTATTGATATTTAAAAATGACTTGAATCACTTATAGCATGCTAAATTAGCATTGATATGTTACAGCTATGATAGAAAATGGGAGATATGTTAAGTTTTATGGAGAATCCTAGTTGCTTACCCTTTAATAAGCAGAGAACATTGTTAATGAAAACAGTTTTATTCCTACGTAAAGTATGTTGGGTATGTTATGACTCGTTATGTTCTTAGTTCATGTTTTGTTATGTTAGCTTTAGTGACGCTAAAATTTTGCTATGTTACCATTTATTCGTTGATCAGTGTGATAGTTAGGTTAGCTTATGATAAATTTTTGTTAAGTTTTTGTTAAATATTACAATATTAATGTCAAATTAACATTAAAGTGTTATATATATGATTGTAAGGTAAGGCTAGGTTGAGTTTGGTTTGGTGATGATAGCTTATTTGCCTTAGACATACAGGTAACTTTGCTAACGGTTGCAGTTTATTCGTAGACAAGATATGTTAAGTATGTTATGTTTTTAGTTTAGGTGATATTATTACAATAATATGTTGGAAAAGTGAGGTTAGTTTGAGTTTTTTTTAGGTAATGTTAGTTACTTTACTTTTGATAAGCAGAGAACAGCGTTAATGAAAGTAGTTTATTCGTACATAAGGTATGTCAGGTATGTTATGACACGTTATGTTCTTAGTTTAGGCTATGTTATGTTAACTATGATAAATTTTATGTTAAGAGCACTTGGCAAGCTAAAACTTTGTTATCATTTATTCGTTGTTCAATGTGATAGCTAGGTTAGGTTATGAAAATTTTTTGTTAAGTTTTTGTTAAATATTCCCAATGTTGATGTTAAATTAACTTTGAAGTCATAGATGTGATAGAAAATGGCTGATATGATAAGTTTTATGGTCAATGTTACTTACTTTACCGTTCATAAGGAAAGAATTTTGATTAATGAATGCAGTTTATTCGTGTGTAAGGTATGCTAGGTTTGTTATGTTCTTAGTCCAAGTAATGCTATGTAGACTTTATTGGTACGAACACTTTGCTATGCTAGCATTTATTTATTGGTTAGTGTAATACTTAGCCTAGATTACAATAATGTTTTTTGCTGAGTTTTGTTAAATATTACAATGCCTATGTAAAATTAGCATTGATATGTTGGAAAAGTGAGGCTAGTTTGAGTTTTTTTTAGGTAATGTTAATTAGTTTGTCATTGATAAGTATGGAACTTTGTTAATGTTAGCAGTTTATGCATGCGTAATGTATGTTAGGTTTGCTATTTTACATTATGTTCTTAGTACAGGTAATGCTATGTAGGTTTATTGATGTTAAAACTTTATTTTGCTGGCATTTATTTATCGACTAGCGTGCTAGATAGCTAGGTCATGATAAATTTTTGTAAAGTTTAGCTAAATATTACTATTATAGTGAAAAATTAACACTATGTTAGAGTTATGTTGGAAAAGAAGGTTTAGGTTAAGTTTTGTATGATGATCTTAACTACTTTACTGGTAGTATGCAGTGAATTTTATTATTGATAACTGTTTATTAATACGGAAGGTGTGTTAGGTATGTTATTTTTATGTTATAAATATTAAAGAATAAAAAGATTTAAATAAAATTTATGTTGAAATCATACAAATGAACTTGTGTTTATGAAATGTTTGTATAGCATTGACACTAAAATGTGACTTTAATCCCTTGTAGCTGATATTTTTAATAAAAAAGAATAAAAATTTAGTAAAAACATAAAATGTTTTTAATAAAATATGTTATGTTCATACAAAAGAACTTATTTCGTTATGTTTATACTTAATACATGGCAAAAATATGACGTAAATCAATAAGTCAATAGAGCAAGACCTGGAATGGTGGGGGTATAGAGGGGATGCTAGGTGCTTTCGCTACTGCTTTACTGCTTTAGGATCAATAATGTACATGTTTTTAATAAAATTTCTTAAAATTTTAGTAAAAACAAAATGTTTTATAAACAAAATAAATAAAAATTTATAAATAAAATTAAAATAATTTTTAAAACAATAAATAAAATTTTTATAAATAAAAAGCTTTAAAATAAAAAAAAACTTAAACAAAATATAAACTTAACAAATAAAATATAAAATATAATAAAAACTTATTGGAATAAATAAAAATTAAAACATGAAGAGTAAATGTAAATTAGAAACATGAAGAGTAAATGTAAATAAAACATGAAATAAAAGGAAACATAAAAGGAAGCGTAATGTTAATATTAAATATATGAGAAAATATAAATGTATTATCCTTCAACATGAAAATTTAACTTCAACTTTAACTTTAACTTTAACTTTAACTTTAACTTTAATAATGAAACAGGTTTTCTATAAATAAAATGTATCAGTTTGAAATAAAATGTAAGACTCTATGTATACGAAAACTCTACCTACACACATATTTGTACATGGGCTTGATATAGCACACATTAGGCAAGTTGAGTCCAGGTTTTGACTCGAGCACCGCAGTACTCCATCTCGTATCCTTTTCAGCTCTATACCCCCGTTTTGGGGTTCAGTCCCCATCTCAAATGGGGACCTTACCATTTCTGATTCATCTGGAATCATCATCATCCTTCGTCATTCTGCATTCTCTTATGCACTCTGTGCAATTCTTCTTCTGTTATACATTCTGTGCTTTTCTTCTATTTCAATTGGGATCCCTCCAAGGGGT